>JAFIRS010007146.1:0-27816 GCA_018342105.1 Gonioctena quinquepunctata | reverse complement strand
TTTTGTGTTCATGAGCTGAAATTTGACTTGACACCAATCTTGAAAGATCTTTTATCCAACAATAATGACTATTTCCCACCTCATCTGTGATAAGCAATAAATTGACATGTCTTCTGAGTTTTCTCTGAGAGTATCGCAAGGGCCCAATCACCTCATATTTGACTCTCTTATTCTCAATCTTAGATTCCAAACCATAAACATTGACTGAAATATCATTCAAATACTCAAACATTTTTATATCACGTAATTTTACTGGAAAATCCATACCTGTAACATTCAAGACAGTCTCATAATGTGGATAGGATGACACCTCCGACACTTTATTATTTGTGGGAAATAATGCAGATGTCACGGCCCATGCAAAGCAGCATTGGTCTTCATTTTTTATGTTGACAACACCTTTTCTTCTCTCAATGAATTCGGGAAGTTTCATGTATGATGATCCGCCAAGTGGACTGTATTTGTTTATGTTCACCTCAAGGAACATAATTTTCTCGCAACTCCATCCTGAAAAATTACTTTTATTAAACCTTTCATCATTTGCAACAATTATAACTACAAACCTGAAACGCTCCCAAACTTCTTTGGGCAATTATACAAACCTGAATCACGCTCAAATCAGTTGATCGATCTGCTATACGATTGGGAGAATTGAATGATTTTATATCTGTCAATTCCTGGGTTTGAATGATATAACTTCAAACACTTCCATGTTGACCTTGATGGAGTTTGCAATTTGATGTTTTTCCAATAACTCGAGTACTTTGGGCTTAATATCGTTGAAAAAAGGTGCATACTCTGTATACATATTCTCACTAGATACTCTGTAGCTAGAAATGCGACATTTGAATGCATTTTTAATGAGGTGTACACCACCACCCAAGTGAACACATGAATTCGTCCTGTGTGCGAGTGTTCTATTGTGAGAGTTGACTTGACAATATGGAAATGTCACATTACAACAATTACATGTATAGAGTGGTGCAGGTGGTGAGTCATCGCCATTGTTCAATTTAACTCGTTTCACTGAAGGACCTCCCTGGCAAGTTTCCCGTTGATGTCGACGAAGATTATCACTACGGGTGAAAGCTCTACCACAATCACACGAATACATTTCACCGACTTGTTTTCAATAGCTCACTGGAGGAGACACTGATTCGAAATACTCTTCTCCTGGAATATTTCAATGAAATATCCCCACCCTACAACAAGTCCGATGCGATGCGCAATCTGTATGGATTTTGAGGAGATTCTCTTGATAATCAACGCACTCATCAATACTCGCAGTTCATTCTTAGCTCTCTCACAGGACAAACGCCCTCCTCGCTTGGAGAGTACAAGGATTCATGAAGGTCATGACTACACAGAATATGTATGCCTACACCACAACATTAGTCAAGGTCAAACAAACATCGAGATCAAATCTTTTGGTTGCCGAAACAAATCCAACATCAAAACTCAAGGTCAAATCTCAAACTCAAAACTTAATGTTATGAATCTCAAGGTCATATTCAAGGTCAAGTCGAATCTCAAAGTCGACCAAACCCAATATCAAAACTCAATGACAAATCTCAAAGTCAAATCTCAAGGTCAAACACACACACACACTGCACACCTGCAACTATTCAAGGTCACACGTGACGTCATAGGGGTGGGGGGAGACCCAGAACCGGCTTAAATCTCCTACTTGGCAGCAATGTGTAACGGGGGCATTTTCTTTTTGCCTTACCCTGTTTTATTTTAATTTTTTGATGAAAAACTAAATTCTAAAGAAAAACTATCTCCCTCACCAGTAATGAAACTAGCCCAAGACGATATTCTTAGATGTTATAAGAATAGATATTTACTTCTGCCCAACGAGTGGACGAAAGGAAATATATTTGACAGCCACCACCCTTGCGAGTGGGTACACGCTGTCACCAACCTGCCACTGAAAGTAGTCAGGATTTCATTATTTGAGGTTACCCCCCTCAAAACTACAATGGGCACTGAGTTTCGGTCACCTAATTTCGTCCGATAGATAGTGGATCCGGCTAGAAGCAAAGTATTGTCTCCTTCCAGGTTAGTAAGGGTCTGAGATCCTTCCTTTCTGTTAGCAAAGTGTTATGCCGTTCTGACCGGCGAATAGTGACACTAATCAAAGTTGAAACAAATATATTCATAAAAAAATGGTAGATAAATTGACTGAGTATAAAAAAATGGTCAATAAAACTTAACAATTGAAATTCAGACTCATTGGAGTCATAGAAAATAGGTCATATTTCTATTTTCACTAATAGAACTGAACTTCCGTTTTCAGACGTAGGGAAAACTATGAACTTCCCCTTGTAGATGATACATTGGACTCAAAGCGATTTAACATTATATTCCATCCACCCAAATAGCACAATAGTTCAGTGAATATATCAAAATGATCCCATATCCCAAGGTTCACTTACTGATTGCCGTCTTGGAAGTATAGTAGAGTTCTTCCCGTAACACAAAGAGCATCATTTGATTAAGGTTAATTGATTGGCTATGATTAACACTTTAGCAACATTCGCAAACTGTTCTCATACGGATAATACTTATGACTTCCGTTACAAATTCCGCATTTATACAACTCGTGGGGATTCCGGTGAATTTTCCGATTCGAAACCCATAATGCGCCGCGGGACTCAAAGTCCCAATCAGAAAACAAACGCTGTGAACGCAATGGAAGTACCGCGGTGGACGTTTTTGAACCGTTTGCTGAGGAGATTCGCGCCGAACTTCTTTCTATTCTAACGCCCGATGGAACCCCAACTTTTTGTTAAAGTCCCCAAATATCAACGCAAAACGCACTGCTCGCGACCGAAGTTCGTAGGGAACTTCCCCCAAAAATTTCGCTTGGTTACGCGCTCACTTCGGTATCGTTCAGTCCTCGTTTTCTCACTGGTTGAGAGCGCTCCTTCCCCGCTAGAAATGCTTGCTCCATCAGGGATTCGGAGGCTGTGGAAGCCGTCAGGGATCTCAAAGAGGCCCTCTGTTTCTCTTGGCTAGCCTAAACAATCCTCATAATGTGGTCTGCTCAGTGTACTGTCTACGCCATAAGAAATGCGACTTTCATTTCTGGCTGCCTAAGCATCAGGTCCGTAAATGAATATAATTTCAACGGATACGTGTAGTTACGGTCCTATCCAACCATCAGTTTAGATGAGATTTTGTTACGAGGGGCGTTCATTCTTTTCCGTATTTTGTCTGAAAGCCTCAGATTATTTTACAATCAACATATAAATTCCAATAAAATAATAACAACTACTGGTTGTTACAACTGTAGACCTCGCAGTTGTGTACTTAGGAACGAAATTGTTCGAGGATGGACAAGCTTACGTGGCTCTGACGGATTTGTTGTGAAGAAACATGATAATTATCATCGTTCGACATCACAGAACGATCATTTTCATTTTAACTCAGGTTACGCTACGCCCCACAACATGTTTTCTGTGAAATTACCAACTCTTCTATCGACGCACTACTCTTTGAAACGATTATAACTTATTTCATATCGTTTTCTTGATTCACTAGGTATTACGTTTAAGTATTTGCTATTTCACTGACTTCTGGTGGGGTCCCAACAAATTCTCCTTCATCACTATCATCTATTTTTTTTATTTAATAAATGTCACCTAACAGGTGTGTGTGTGTGCTCCTGAATAATACCAAATAGCAGTGGGACTGTCTGAGAGAGAAAATTATAATTGTGCTCAGTGTTCTCCTTAGATTGAACCCTACTAAATCAGTGCATCAGTTCTAAAAAAGCAGTCTGCAATAGTTAAATTTGTAGCAAAATAGTGCATTTTCGTCACATCTCCGAACGAGAATCCAACAACAAACGGCAACAACAACAAAAAACGGCAACAACAGATAATCCTTTTCACCTGCATACATAAAAAAATGCGAACAAACCAATAAGGGAGATACATAATTAAGTGCTTTATTGTACTCCAGGAGAATTAGGCAAACATCTCACAGGCCAGAGAGTGGGACCTCTAGGACTGATTCTTTCATATTTGTACAAACCCAAAGGGTAATGGATGGAACTTTCAAATGCTGCAAAAAAAAAAATGTATGTTGTATTCAATGTCTAGGCGGAAAAAAAAAAGGCCAAAAAATTCAAAGGAATGCTCAACAAAGAAAAAAAGAAGAAGATGATTTAAGAAAAGCAGGAGAAAAAATGAATTGCAACAATAACAGTAAGAGAAAGGAAGATCAGTTGGAATCAACAATCAGACAAAGAGATGACCGGACCCATGAATTATTGGAAGAAATAGCAAAATTAAAAAAGACAACAGAGAAAGAGATGAATTTATTCAGAAACTTAGGAGAACAAAGGTTTAAAAGTTGTTGGCCGAACAAAATTAATTAGTAATCTTAACGAACAAAAGGGAATCATCACAAACAAAAAAAAAAAAAGATGAGATGAATTATTCCAAACTGATATAACAGACCTCAACACTATAAATAAGAACATGATGACATCATTCGAAACCTTAACCCAGGAAAAAGAAAGCTATTTAGTAAAACTGAAAAAATTGGAATATGATTATGCGAGCTTAAGGCATGTCATTATAACAAGAATAAATTAAAAAAAAAAGAAAATACCTCAAAACAACCTAATCCTAATTATAGCCCAGTTGAAAAAGAAAAAAATGATAAGGAAGGAAACATAGATTATAAAGTTCCCTTACAATCTGGCACTCCAAAAAATAGGATTTTATTCGTGTCAGGATATCATGGAAGAGAAATGATTAATCACCTTGCACAAACGAGTGAATATGTTGTCCAGTCAATCAGGAAACCGGGATCAAGCGATGAAGAGCTAATTCATACTGCCCTCATGAACTCAAAAGATTTCTCCAGAAACGATATTGTTATACTATGGCTTAATAACACAAATGCAAGTATAATAGATACCTTTACGGCAAAAACACAACAAACACAAATTCTAATTATCTCAAAACCATATAGATATGACATCAATATAAATCGAATGATATATGAAGAGAACATGAATTTACACAAAAAACTCCACCTATTGAATTCAGACAATATAATTTTTTTGGAATGCAACAATCTAATAAGGCGCTCTAACTATTCAAGAAATGGAGTTGGACTGAAACCAGTTGTAGCTCGTCTTTTGAGTAGTGAAATACTTAGGAGAATTCATGAATTAAACCAAAGAAGAGGAAAACAGAAAAGTGCAGATGTGATTCGGGACAACCAAGACAATACCAAAAAACGTTCGGGAGCGCAAGGAGTGCCTTCCACTTTTTTAGGGCAGGCTGTAACACTGACAACCTCAACACCAGTGGGCTCAACAGATCCAAAAATCCTGCTATAATTGATAATTGCATCGCTGACAAAAGAGTTTCATTGTTATTGTTGAACATTCAATCGGTACGTAATAAGGTAGATGAACTTTATATTTTTCTTGAACAACATAACTTTCCAAACTTTGTCTTTCTAACAGAACACTGGCTAAGGTCTGGTGAACCCTTAAATTGTCCAAATTATGTAATAGCTTCCAAGTATTGTAGGACTCAATCACTACATGGGGGAACCATGATTCTAGTAAATGAAAACTCAATATCTGAGCTGACTTTAAAAAATATTAATATAATACTCTAGTCGAAAAAGAATTTGAATTCTCAATAATCCATGACACAAAAAATAATATTTATTTGATATGCATTTACAGAACACCTACGTGTAACGTTACAGCTTTCTTAAATAGATTGGAAGTTCTTTTGTCAAGCCTCCCAGTAAATTCTCAGCTTATTATAGCTGGAGACTTCAACATAAACTACGATGACAAGACGTCTACCTTCACACAGACCCTCAACACCCTGTTATTATCTTACAACTTAAAAATGATAGTTCGTGGACCAACTCGAGTCTCACAACATTCATCCACCACCATAGATTATATCTGCACAAACCTGGATGAAAACAATCTGACTTGCGAAGTATCTCCGGCCGGTCTCTCGGATCATGAAGCTATCATTCTAACATTTCCTATTCATTGTATAAATTCAAAAAATAACTTCAAATTTGGTAGAATTTACAGCTCAAAAAACTTTGATAATTTCAAACATAAATGTGATCAAATAGCATGGGAGATATTATGTCGATTGTAGATTCTATAGGTGCCTTTCAAGAATTAGTAACCAGTGTTTTTGAGGAATGCTTTCCCAAACGGAAAATAAAATTAAAAAATAGAAAACCATGGATCACTCAAGGCATAAAAATCTCTGCAAACAACTTGAGATCACTGCACTTAATACGGAAATATTTTTCCGATACATTTTTAATACCTTACTTCAACAAGTACCGCGGTATTTACAGACGCGTAATTAAACAGGCAAAAGAAATTCATTACAAGAACAGAATAAACAAAGCTGATAATAAAATCAAAGAAAACTGGGCCATAGTAAATAGTCTGAGAGGTAAATCAAACTCCCTTCCAGAACAACACAGTATAAATCCCGAAACCCTCAATGATTTTTACTGCTCAATTGCTCAAAAATTAACAACAACCATCGTACCTACGTCAAATCCAATGGATTACTTACAAAATTTAAATCTTCACAATGTATTTCATATTGAAGATACAAATTTATTGGAGTTGAAAGAAACCTTGCAAGAATTAAAAAACAAAAATTCATCAGGCATAGACGAAATTTCTGTAAAAATTTTGAATAACCTTCCTGATTCCGCTTTAAATGCACTAGTCATGGCCATAAATAAATCTTTTGCCCATGGAAAATTTCCGCAGTGCCTAAAAACAGCTCTCGTAATCCCTCTTTTCAAAGGTGGTAACTCAGAAGATCCGAGTAACTTTAGACCAATTTCTATTCTCTCAACAATCTCTAAAATTATAGAAAAACTGGTAAAAAAAAGGACATTAACTTTTCTCCATAGCTATGATATATTAACCAACTCACAATTCGGCTTTCAGAAGGCAAAAGGCACAAATGATGCCATCTTTGCCTTCCTTGAACATGTTTACACTCATCTCAATAATGGGGAAGCCGTAGCCGCAGTGTTCTGCGACTTCTCCAAGGCCTTTGATTGTGTAAATCATGAACTTCTCCTGCAAAAATTGCACTGCTATGGTTTTAAAGGAGTGAGTAATGACTGGTTTAGGTCCTACTTGAGCGATAGAAAACAATTAGTAAGTTCAAATGGAAAACTGTCACACACCAAAGATATCATATGGGGTGTGCCACAAGGATCAGTCCTGGGCCCAATCCTTTTTTTGTTATACTTAAATGACTTAGTTACTCTCTCGATTAAAGGGAAGTTTACAATCTTTGCTGACGACACCACGCTTCTTTGGCATGGGAAAAACTCTTTAGATATGAAAGAAACTATTACAAAGGATCTGAGGTTGTGAAACAATGGTGTGACGCAAACTTCTTGTGCTTCAATATCAAAAAAACAAATTTACTCACCTTCGCTTCTAAAATTGAAAATTTACAATTGAACGGAGATATCCTGGAAAATAAAAACCAAACAAAATTCTTAGGAATGTATATTGATAATAAACTGAAATTTGACCATCACATTTCAGTATTAACAAAAAAATTAGCATCAGGATGCTATGCACTCCGAATTATATCGAATGAACTAAGCTCATCTACAACAAAAATGGTTTATCATTCACTGATAGAGTCTCACTTGAGATATGGTGTTGCATTCTGGGGATATTGCAGTCAACAACTCTTTCACTCAGTTTTTGTTTTACAAAAGCGAGCAATTAGACTTCTATGTAAGGTGGGTGTACGTGAGTCATGTAAACCATTGTTCGTGAGAGAAAAAATTCTCACAGTTACTTGTATTTTCATTTTGGAATCTGTTTGTCTGATTCACAAAAAATACATTACATTAAAAGCACCGATACAAGCAAATTACTCAACCAGACAAGCAGCTGAATATAAAGTACCGCTCCCCATTCCAAAATCAAGTCTGAGTAAGGATTCTTTGATTTATGAAAGTAAAAAGCTATACAACCACATACCCTACGAAATTAGAAAGGAAAGAAATTATATAAAGTTCAGATACCTTGTTAAAGAAGCCCTTGTAACAAAAGCTCATTACAATCTCGAGGAATACTACAATGAAGCTCTGTTGTGATTATTATTTTAATATACCTTTATTATTTTAATATACCTTCATAATATACCCTCCCATATATGTATTATCTAAACTGAAATTTTATTTTTATATTTTATCGTAACGACATGTGATCCTACTTTTAAATTATGTCTCTGTGTATATTTTTCTTTTTTCTTAGGCTTTCTGTCACTTGTGTCTGTATTTTTTAAAGTGTTATATTTTTTAAAGTGTTATACAATTTAGATTTTAAGAAGCTTTGTCAATAAGAAGGTTTTTTCTTGGACAATAAAGTATATTTCTCTCTCTCTCTCTATTAGTCTGGTCCTGTATAGCTCTGGACGACACTGTCAAATTTCGCTCTGCAAATATTAAGTGTTATAAAGCTTTCTCTTCGATTGGTTGACGGTCTTGTGCCAAAGATAAGGAGAAGAACCCCTCATCCACCCTCTACATTGAAGTCCCGACGAAAATCCTACCCAGTGGAAATCGACAAGCCCCCTGGTAAAGGTAGCCTGGATCCGAAGAAATCAGTGCTCCTGGGGATCGGCTCTCTCTCTCGAAGGCCGATCTCCTGGAGGTGCTGGGGACTTTGCTGAACTCCCTCGGAGATGATCTGATGAAAATCCCCGTGATTAGCAACCTGATAACCTGAAAAAGGCTGAAGTTGGAACTCATAGCAGCACACCAGCTCCAAAGAAGCACAAGAGGAATAATTTCCCAGCTCTACCACCACCCAAAGGCACGTTAAAACCTTCTTCAAGCTTCCTTGGCACTCGTAGAAGTTCTCGAATAGTTGTAGGTACTAATTTAGATCAAAATTTGCAAAATCCCACAAACGTCAAAATCTCAAATATATTTCAAGTTCTGTCAGACGTGACATTAAACGAATCCTACGTCGATTGTTCAAGAAATCCAGGGGCGGATTCAGCCAGTGCGCTCATTTCGGACCAGGGCTTAGAAAATTCCCCAAACCAAATTTTAAATTCTACTGAGGGTTCTAGCATCCCCGCAACGACTGAAAATTTCCAAAATTCTCAAAATTTTTCCGAAGACGATACAAATATGGACATTACCATCGACTCTGTACGACCACAAACAAAACAGACAAAACGATAAAAAAACAGCAGGTACCTCCTATCACTGTTAGGGACAAGATCAAGTGGGTAACAGTGAACTCACTTTTCAAATCAAACAACATCAAGTTAGACCAACCTGCAAAAAATGTATTCGACGGAATAAAGATTTTTCCAACTTCACCCGATGATTATAGAAAGATCTCGAGTATCTTCAGGGATCAAAAGATCCCTTTCCATACATACACTCTCCCTGAAGATAAGAAACTCAGGGTCGTCTTCAGAGGCGTCCTCGAGTTTATTACTTGTGACGACATTAAAGTTGAGCTGGTTGACAGGGGTTTTACCCCGGAATCAGTGGCACGACTACATAAGTTGAACGGAGAGAAGAAAGTTCTCCCTCTTGTCTTAGTTCTGATTAGCAAGGAACAGCGTGACATATTTAACGTTAAAGATATCCTGAATGTCAGAGTGACGGCGGAACCACAGAGGCCAAGGGCCTCTGTGGGACAGTGTTACCGTTGTCAAAAGTTTGGCCACTGTCAGCTGAACTGCTGTGCCACCCCCGCTTGCGTCAAATGCGAGGAAAATCATATATCTAAGGATTGTGTCAAGCCGAAATCCGAAAAAGCAAAGTGTGCGAATTGTAAGGGGGAGCACACTGCGAATTATCGAGGATGCCCCAAGTGTCTTCGAATAAGGCGTAGGGCGAACCCTCCGAACACGGGGCACCACAATCCTAGATTTTTCCCTGCAAATTCAGGCAGGACGCAGTCGGGGATGTCGTATGCAGCGGCGGCCCGTGATAACCCTCCTACACAGACAGCTCAGCTTAATAGTCCCAGAGATATTCTGTCGACTTCAGATCAAATGAGGACACTGCTTGCACAGTTCGCTGAGGCTGCTGCAACACTCTCGACCGAATTCAACTAATAGGTGAAAGGCAGCTTCCGAACTTCATCAAAGCTGCGAGTTGGAATTGTAATGGCCTTCTTCAGAATAAACTTGAGTTTCAAGAGTTTCTTGTAGAAAACAACATTGATGTTGCTTTTCTGCAGGAGACTCGTCTTAATGAAGGAACTGTTAGATTTCCTAACTACAAAATGTTCAGAAATAATCGACTTGGACTTCCGGGTGGCGGCGTTGCCATTTTGGTGAAGCGCTGTCATTCGCATGTTCAGCTTGGCATTTCCAATGATGATACCCATGGTATAGAAACTGTAGGTATTATTTTTAACACGAGGAGTGGTCCTATGCGTTTGATCAGTGCTTATAACCCTCCGAACAATCGAATACTTCCTGAAGCGCTCGATACACTCTTGATGGAAACAGATCAACCTGTTTTCTGTTTTGGTCATGGGTGATCTGAACGCTAAGCACGCACAATGGAGTCGTGTCACCGTGGTTATGCCAGCATGCCATCGTGGTTATGATCCCAAAAGAAGGTCAGAACCCGACCTTTCCGCAAAATTATCGACCAATCAGTTTGTTATGCTGTTCAGCTAAGTTGGCTGAAAAAATCGTTCGCGAAAGGCTTGACGATGAAGTGGAGGACAGAAATGTCCTACCGAATGAGCAGTTCGGCTTTCGTCGCGCTCACTCCACCGAGCTACAGGTTTTGAGGCTGGTGGAAAATACAATCTCTTCGCTAAACACCAACAATAGTGCTCATATTGTCCTTCTAGACATAAGTAAAGCATTTGACAGAGTATGGCACGAAGGCCTGCTCTGCAAATTAACCGATTTTCACTTGCCTTTGAAGTGGAGTGGATAAAGTCGTTCCTCATGGGTAGGACATTTCAGACCAATGTTGACAATTTCCTCTCGAACCCGAGAGAAATTGAGGCCGGCGTTCCTCAGGGGGCAGTACTGTCTCCTGTATTATACGCACTCTTCACCTCCGATATACCACGAACCGAACACGTGAAAATCTCCCTGTTCACCGATGATACGGCCTTACTTTCCTCGTCAGCCAACCACCTGATGGGTGTTGTTCATTTGCAGAATGCATTAAACGACCTCCAGCAGTGGTACCTGGAGTGGAAAATGAAGTTAAATCCCGATAAAACACAAGCGATCTCGATGAGTCGCAAGAGAAACAACCCGGAGAGGCGTGACTACTCTGGAAGGAAGATAGAATGGTCGGAACAAGTCAAGTACTTAGGGTTACTGTGGATCGTCGGCTCACCTGGAAGCCGCATGTGAATATAATAAAAAACAAAATTGCTAAGAAAATCGGCGCACTTTACCCTCTGATTAATAGAAGAAGTAAACTCACTTTAAAAAATAAAGTCAAGATCTATAAAATGATGTTCAGGCCTGTCATTTTGTATGCCTCAGCCGCCTGGGGCCAAACCTGCAGGACTAGCATTCGCGTCCTGGAACGGGCGCAAATGAAAGTCCTGAGGATGATAACGAATGCTCCGTGGTATGTGCGGAACGATCGGATACTTGAAGACTTGAACCTGCCTTCCATCAGGAGTATAATCAGAGACTGCAACCGAAAAGTATTCGATTGCTCAATAACCCACGAGAACCCCCTCGTGAGGGAAGCTACTGATTATAACATAGACGACCCCTCGCGCTTTAAACATCCCAGGCACTCCCTGGAGTGATGGGCAATCTTTACTTCTTTCACTTGTAGACCTGGTGGTAAAGATTGTTTCAATTTCTCGGCTTCTTCTTTATCTGTGATCACAAGTGTGTAGAGAAATCTGGAGCAACGAACTTTGAATTTGGTATTTTCAGAATTTTTCTTGATTTTGACAGATTTAGCATCTTTCCTTCTTGCTGTCAGAAGGAATTCTTTTATTTCCGTTAGTTCACGTGGCATATTGAAAGTATCCCAAAGAAGATCAGACCAAACCTAAAAGCACAACAATCGTTGCTGTCAACTTTGAAAAAAATATATCAACCTATCCCGGGTAGTGAAAGCTGCATCCTCTATAGAAATTTAATTTTTCAAAATTTAGATTCAAAATTCTTTCTCGGCCATTTTTGAGAACCGTCATCATGGGAAGGGCTGGAGACCGGTCTTCAATCCTTATCCAGTCAAAATTCCAAATCCGTGAATGGCTGTTGCCCACTTGTTTGAAGCTCAAAGAGTAAGAGCCTTAGGGTTACACTCGTGTTGAGTAATAGTGATAGAAGATCCTGAACTATCATCTATTCTTCCAATAATATTACTCATTTAAAAAAAAAATTGTTAATGTCAGAATTAATTTTTTACTGACGTTTCTGAACTACAGTTGCATTATTCGAATCATAGTAGCCGTTAGCGCATATGTTAAGGTACGTCCAGAGTGCACGCAAGAAAACGATATTGCGAGTCGGCTTCTTGCTTGCGAGAAACTCACGCTAACAAGTTCAGGAACCGTGAACGCGAGGTGTGGTCATCATAGCTCTAAGCGGGTAGACGGTTTAGAATAAAGCGGATCAGTCTTGATTATGGAGTTACTCCAAGAAGTCATTGTTCAACTCTAGCTGCTAAAAGTTATACAAAAACATTTTTTGTGATTCATTTGTCAAAGTAAACTCATTTCATTTTTAATAAATTGCATTTTCTAGTGATTTCGTTATCCAGTATGTAATAAATATGATTGAAAATAATATAAAATATGCAATTGTTTGAAACGTAATACATTTTCACAGAAAATAAAGTGAATATTCGATTTGAACGTTTATGTTTGTCATGATCACAAAACGCTGTAGTAGAATGACAGATGAGTGCAATAAAATGTTTTTTTTATTGGTGCCCCATTTTACCCATTTGAAGCACGCCTCAGCGTGTTTAAATCAATCTTTAAAAACCGCGCTTTTTTTTGAATTACAATGGCAACAAATCGAGAAACGTGAAGTCTAAATGACAAATTTTTGATTATTGACCTGACAGGAGTACTTTGTAACGTCAAATAAAATATTGCAAGCACAACTCGTTCATTTATATGTGATACCTCTTGCTCCTCCATCCATTTGATGAACTTTTCATATTCTTCTTTATATATATCACTGGATTTTTGCAGTATTAACCGCGATTCTGCGTCACTATTCAAAAAATCGATGTTAGAATGATTCATTCTTGAGCTCTGGTGACAACAAATATTGATCTTTGATAACAAATTGCAAATGAATATCTGTTTTTCCCATTTCCATGACAACAAAAGGTATACTGATGTCACATCACGAATTCAACCATTTTGCATTATTAGTTCTTATTTCTATTTTTTGTAGTAATAATACCAGTATATATGATTTCAAAGTGAACCAATAAAAAAAATAGCGTAAAGTATTCGTGGATAACTGGTCCTAAAAACACTTGCTCTATTTCGAGCACTCTGGCTGCGCCGTGAAGCTCGAAAAATCGCGCGTGTTTTAAAGCCTTTTTTATCCACTTATACTTTAATATACTATATTACACTAGTGCAATGAAAAACCAGTATTTTCACTAAATATAGTTCAATAAATGTAGAATAAATAACGAATGTTATCTTTAAAATCATTTGATCGTCAATAAAAATGGGGGAGATCAAAATATACATGTGACGCATGCGCGTTGTCAAAAACTTCGCTGCAATTGAGAGTGAGAGAAAATACGATTTTCATGTAAAATTGTTAAATAATGTGGCTTTAGTTTTTAGTTTGAAGTTTTCTCTAGCTCCTACAGTATTTGAAGTATATTGAAAAAAAAGTAATTTTTTCACCAAATCTCCATGAAAAATCCTGGGACTTTCCCCAGAATTTCGATTCAGAGGCGTATTAAGCAGAAGTTGTACTATACTATAAAGCAGTGTATGCAAAGGTTTCGTAGTCCCTAACCTTTTAGGATAATTCTTCATTTTGAGTGAATGAAAAAATAAGTACATATCGACAAAGATACAATCTGTGTTCCCCTCGTCTCACTTTTTCAAAATTGTATTTTTTTTTCCAAAAAAAAACACGAAATTCCACGTTTTTTTATGATTTTCCCATTTTTTTTAGAATAGATCTAAATCAAATTTCGAAAAAGTGAGACAGGGGAACATAGATTAGATCTTTACCAACACGTACAATTTTTTTCATTCGCTAATAACGAAAAATAAACTTTGAAGTTAGGGACAACGAAACCCTTGCACGGCAACATTTTGTATCCGTAGAGTGGCGCCGATCTCAGAATTTAGAGGAATAAATCATTTATGAATGGAGATGAAATACATTCTCTGTTCAAAATGTTTAGCAGGGATAGACGGATGGGCAATGAATTATAATGTCCGTATTATTATTTCATATCGTACGTAGATGAGTAAAAATATTAGGAAAGTCACTCATAATTTGATAAAACTACCTGAACTAAGTAGTTTGTGTACCGGAAGAGTCATTGTCATGACCTCGATTCCCGAGTTTATGACATCTGCACCGGCACAGAACCAGTAGTGCGTGCGGATTATTCTGTGCACAGTGAAAGTATTGCGATTTTGATTACTTTTCAACAATGCCGCGCACACGTAAAGGTTCGAAGAAACGATTATGGATGTCATCTTGGAGAGTGTTATCTCGATCCAATCTTCGCCGAATACATAAGGTGAGTTGAACTGGAATCGTACGTAAATATTTTATTAAATCGGGTGTACTGACAATACCCATATTTCTAAAACACATATTTGAAGCTGAAGTTACAACGGCAATTTGCTGGGAAATAGAAAGTACTGGTATTTTTTTATTCCTTCTATCAAGCTGTGTAGTATATGACATTCTACATAAAGCACAAAATAAGGTTGAAAAAGTTTTTTATCGCAAATTTTTTTTTTTTGAAAATAAATGGTTTATTTTGTGTCCAGTTCCTGGTGATACACATACTGAAGACACTATACATTTTTAGGTGTAATCCAGGATGAGTGAAGCTGGGACTTCAATATTATTAGATGTACCGGAGTCTGGTACCTTACCAGTGGAATATATGGATATTCATGCCGTGACTGCCCCTACCGCCGTGGATGAAACAGAACAGTGGGAGGATTTCATGGATATCGACAATAGAAGTAAACAATTTTCGGACAGTGATATGGCTGACGTGATTCTTTGCGGTGTTCATTGATGAATAATTGAGTTATATGGCTGCCAGACCTGACGGAATTTTGGAAGGAGAAAACTCCATTGTGGAAATAAAATGTCCATATGGAGCCAGAACTATGACTGTGGATCAAGGGATAGTTGAAAGGAAAATAACATTTCGGAAAAAAGACAGGACCATCATCGAATGCCATAATTGGTACTTTCAAATCCAGGGCCAACTGCGGATCACCAAAATGAATTTGTGTTTTTTATGTGTTTGGACCCCTCATGGAATGAAAAGGGAGAAAATCTCTCGAAAAGACGACTTCTGGCGTGACAAAATGGAAATAAAAAATGAAATAATTTTATATTGAGTACGTTCTACTTGAAATTATAGATAGTAGGACGAATAGAGGCATGGAAGTGCGAGACAGAATGAAAAATTTAAATTAAAAAATGATTTTAAATAAAAAATATCCTAATTTTTTTTTAATATGTAAAAAAGCTGGCTTTCCAAAATTGATTTGATAATTTCATATATAGGGCGACACAACATATCGGGCCACCCCTGTAACTTCTGCATTCGTGGACGGATTTTTCTGAAATTTGGTACAGTTATATAAGCAACCATTTCGAATTTGATCACATTACAATCCAATATGGCGGACTTTCTGGAAATGCCAGCAATTTTGTTTTTTCAAATGGAACATCCTGTATATTTTTACATATTCAAGTTCAACAGGTTAAAACAACCTCATGTCGAATATCATTTCTCTGAAACAATTGAAATTAAAATATTTTTTCATTTTACTTTGTGGATAAATGAGTAGCACGTAACAGAAAAACTAATTTTTATCCGAAAAATTTATTTTTTGTGTCACTAATTGATGAATCAATTCAGTCACATCACATTTTGATCAAAAATTATTTTTTTTCAAATGGAACCCCTTTGGGCCACCTACCTGTCTCTTTAGAACATACTTCAGGAAAAAAATTACATATAATTTTTTTATTTCGGTGCAGTAACAAATTGTATACATTCAAAAATCTACAACTAGTTCATGAGTTTCCTTGCAGTTCGAATAATTTTTCAACTTAGTAAGCTGCGGAAAACAACATTTCTGAATCTTGTCAACTAATTGTATTTCGCTGTCATCTTTCGTCTCAACTCTCGAGAATTAGTTAACTTCCGAGAATTAGTAGAAATGGTAAATCAAAATTATAGGTTCACAAGAAGTGAACAGGTTGATATGTTATTAATTTACGGAAAATGTCGCCGCTTGTCAGTTATACGCTGAACGATTTCCACACAGAAGACACCCACAAAGAACCTTTTTCAAAAAGGTGGAGT
Source organism: Gonioctena quinquepunctata (assembly GCA_018342105.1). Taxonomy (NCBI): domain Eukaryota; kingdom Metazoa; phylum Arthropoda; class Insecta; order Coleoptera; family Chrysomelidae; genus Gonioctena; species Gonioctena quinquepunctata. Next base: position 11,226 of record JAFIRS010007146.1, on the reverse strand, counting down.
TAAGATTCCGAAAAGAACCCAACAATGTTACTGCACCGAAATACAAAAATGATATGTAATTCTTTTTCTTAATGTATGTTCTAGAGAGACAGGGGTTCCATTTGAAAAAAATGAATTTTTGATCCAAATGTGATGGGACTGAATTGATTAACCAGTAAGTGACACAAAAAATAATTCTTCAGAAAAAATTAGGTTTCTCTGTTATGTGCGACTCATTGTGAATAGCCTTGACAAAATCTCATTTATCCACGAGGTAAAATAAAAAACTACTTTAATTTCATTTGTTTCAAAAAAATTACATTTGACATGACGTTTGGACTTGTTTTGACGAACCTGTTGAATATGTGAAAATATACAGGGTATTCCATTTGAAAAAATAAAGTTGCTGGCATTTCCAGAAAACACGGAATTCCACCATATTGGATTGTAATGTGATCAGATCCGAAATGATGATTTTCTGACTACAAAGGGCTTAGAAATGACCGGATTGGACGTCCGGGTGGCGGTGTTGTCATTTTGGTCAAACGTTGTCACTCGCATGTTCAGTTTGGCATTTCCAATGATGATACCCATGGTATTGAAGCTGTAGGTATAATTTACAACATGAGGAGTGGTCCTTTGCGTTTAATCAGTGCTTATAACCCTCCGCGGAATCAAATAATTCCTGAGGCACTTGATGTGCTCCTGATGGAAACAGACCAACTTGTTTTGGTCATGGGTTGGAGTGGAAGATAAAGCTAAATCCTGAAAAAACTCAAGCGATTTCGATGGGTCGCAAGAGGAGCAACCCGGAGAGGGGAGTGACTATCTCTGGAAGGAAGATAGAATGGCCAGAGCAGGTCAAGTACCTGGGAGTTACTCTGGATCGCCGGCTCACCTGTAGACCACACGTCAATATTGTCAGAGACAAAATCGTCAAAAATATCTGCGCACTATATCCCCTGATTAACAGAAAGAGCAAACACTCCCTTAAAAACAAAGTCACGATATTCATAATGATGTTCAGGCCTGTCATTTTGTATGCCTCAGCCGCCTGGGGCCAAATCTGCAGGTCTAGCATTGGCATCCTGGAACGGGCGCGAATGAGAGTCCTGCGGATGATAACGAACGCTCCGTGGTACGTGCGGAACGATCGGATCCTTGAAGACCTAAACCTGCCTTCTATCAGAAGTATCATTAGAGAACGCAATCAGAAATTATTTGATTGTGCAATAGTTCACGAGAATCCGCTCGTGAGGGAAGCCACTGATTATAATAGACGACTCCTCGTGTTTTAAACGTCCCAGGCACTCTCTGGAGTGATGGGTTACCTACTAATCCATACAGGGTAGCGAAGCTGCATCCTCAATAGAAATTACTATTTTTCCAAATTTTTACGATCATAATTCCCTCTCGGTCATTGTTCGAGATACACCATCATGGCAAGGACTAGAGACCATTCTCTAATTCTTGACCAACCAAATTCTAAATTCGTGAACGGCCGTGGCCCACTTATTTGATGTCTAAAGAGTAAGAGCTACACTCGACTTATTAACAGTGATAGGAGATCCAGATAGGAAAGAATTCAGAAACAAGTAATGATGTTTCCGTAGTAATTAGGCTCCTCTCATCAGTAGCGAATTTTATACCTCTGCCTCACCCTCTGTCTCACGGGTCTTTCGGTTTATAAAGTATCACTTCCACTCAAAGTAATCAAAATGATAACATTGTTATACGCCACTGGCATGATTTTATTTATATCTCTTGTGGATTCATTCGACAGCTGTAAGCTGTGACGTAAACGTCAATATGAAATTATCGGACAATATAGTAATGGAAACACGTTGATAACTGCCTATAGATAATATAGATAGTACAGCCACATTAGAAACAAAGATTTTTCCAACGAACAGTCATAACATTAACATGGTGTCTTTTTTTCTGAACGGGTTGATTGAATTTTTCCTTTAGAATGTTGTGAAAATGCAAGTTTGGGAATACATGTTCTTAGGCTCTAAGCTGGAACGTTGAAAGTCATATATCTCTTTGTCATAAGAGAATATACTATTTGGAGTTTTTATGAATGCAGATCATTTGCTAATAAAATTACGTAGCATTTGCTACACGTTCGCTATGAATAATTCTTCATAGAACTGAATAAATATTATAAAATCATTATTAATAAAAATAGCTTATTTTTCATAGCCTATTTTTCTTTTTTTTTCAATATTTAATTCGGATTGTCCTCTTTTGAACATTAATATCGACGAAAGATAGTGACCATGGTTTATTTTCCAGTCTCGGATGATTCCACATCTGATTTTATGATTTTATTACTTTTCAACAAGTTTTCTCTTCCAGGGCCCCTATATCAGCCCGTGAAACCAGAAATGAACGAGGAAGAAATGTTAACAATATAAATATGGACTTAGCAACAATTCTCGAATGGGGATCCAATAACTTGGTAGAATTCAATGCAAACAAAACACAAGCATGTCTTTTCTCTAGAAAAGCCGATCTCACTGTGCCTAACATAACTTTGTCAGGAGTAACCATACCACTGAAGTCATCCATATCGATGCTTGGTATTACTATCAGCAATAACCTTTCCTGGGAAAATCACGTGAGGTCCATTGCCAAAAGTGCATCCCAAAAACTTGGTTTTTTGTTTCGTGCCAAGAGCTATTTCACCTCCAGTCAGCTGCTTATGATCTATAAGGCACAGATCCGACCTGTCCTGGAATACTGTTCCCATATTTGGAGTGCGGCACCTAAACATATCCTGAAGCTATTGGATTCTGTCCAAAAAAGGGCAATTCGTCTCGTCGGTGATGCCTCGCTTACAAACTCGCTCACTTGTCTGGAACACCGTAGAAAAGTTGGCGATTTGTCTCTATTTTATAGATATTTTCATGGGCGATGCTCTTCTGAAATATCAACAATCGTTCCTCCTTTGGCAGTCTCTTCGAGATTAACCCGTCAAGTTCAGTCTTCACACCCCTTCGTGGTCACTTTGGAGACCTGCAGAACATCACTTTCCAAAGACTCATTCATCCAACGAACTGCGAGGCTTTGGAACTCATTGCCTAGGGAGGTGTTCCCCGAGGCATACAACCTCCAGAAATTTAAGAAGAACACCAACTCCTACCTTCTTTCCCTTGGTTCCCACGATGATCTCTGAACATTACAGGATATCCCTTTTCGTGGGAACCAGAACATATATAAAAAAAAAAAAAAAAAAAAAATAACATTTTCAATCCATAATCCATCCAGTATAACAAATATTTTCCTTTCAGTGTACTGATATTTGTTATATCACGTTCATTAACTGATTCATAAAAAAAAATCTAATGATCTCGTAGTATGAGGTGAAATAATTTCGTCTTTATCGAAACCTATGCAGGTGATTCAGAATTTCTTGGGTGAAATATTTCATTATATGGCTTAACTATTCAAATTATTCCACCTGTAACTCTTGCCGTGGATATCTTCTGAACTTCAAGGATCATGAATATTTATAATACAATTCATTCCTCAATGATCGTGGAGGAGAACTTGATGAGCGGAATACAAATATTCCAGCAGTTTTTTTAGTAGCTTATTAACATTGAACATTGATGGTTCTCTCAGTTGAAGTAAATTTTTCTGTAGACACGATAAAACTCATTTGGTTCATCCAATGCTCTTAACATTCATGATATATCTAGAAGAAAATGAAGATAACATTATACATATAAAATAATATTCGAAGTGGATGATGATTTCTATAAAAACTGCATAATATAATAACACATTACATACATCAACGAACCTCAAATGTACAATGGGAGTATTGAATTATTATATTTTTTCGTGTTACTGGGAGTAATATCAACGAAAATGATAGGTATTTTAACTCCGAAAATTGTTTGAATGATCAGTTTTGAGCCTCTCATCATTCAAAAGGTGTTGATTTAGGAGTTTTGCAAATACTGATATTGTACTTTTATTCCCATACCAGGCGGAAGTATGGAACACACTCTCATCAAGAACATAATATGATACATGAAGATATCATGAATAATTCCGTATTATTAATATTTGAAGGGCAGTTGTCCTCATACTACATGAGTAATAATACTTTATAGCCGATTATGGTTAAGTGCTACGTTTTCCCCGAATATGAGTTTACGAATATTGAACATCCATCAACTATCAATTGTTGCAAAATATTACTGTAAATTGGGATGAATTACGTTAATTTCAGAAAGATAATGGAATATTACTCCATGATCACTCAACATTTCATTGAGAGTGTTTTATACCGGATGATTTTTCTTTTTTTATGTGTTGAAGCACAGGCTTAACTCAAAACCAAGGCTATGCCACATTCTTTTCTCGACTTTTTTTTCTTACTGAATGAACTTGGAGCCATGTCAGTGATTTTGATGGGCATAACTGCATAGTTCATGAACGTTTTCATCAGAAACCAACAAAATATTTTAAATTGATCTAGATCAACAAGTTATCGTTAAATCTGAAAATCATCGCTCTCCTTATACAGTGCGCGGCTGAATTATGGAACAAATTCGATAATTCGCAAGCAATGTACTTTTGACAAAAATCCTGAAAAAGGTCGATTTTTGTTTTCAAATGCCGATTTTTGAATGTATATTCTAGATAGATAGACAGATAGATAGTTTATTGATCCAAATGCGAGCTCATAAAGCTATAGGACAAGTCAAAACAAGGTACATGTATAACTAAAGTTATTCATAAAATACAATACATAGTTGAATATAGATAAAATGAGACACACATCAACAATATCAGCTCACAAAATCGATAAAAATATTATAAATATCTGAACAATTGTAAATGTGAACATGTTTCAGGTGAAATATTTGTTATAACAATAAAATGAAATGAAACATTAAAAATATTCAAAATATTCATCAAGGTTGTATGGAGTAATGCCCATCACGTTCAGTGATTTTTGAGAAATGGTGAGATGTGAGGGTGGTAAATGAAAGTCGTTTTTTTTCCTCGTATTATAATTGTGATATTGGTTGTTTGTGGGAAACGTTTTTTTATTCGCGTGAATATATGTTATGACTTCTAAGATAAAAAGACCAGGAAGTGGTAGAATTCCAAGTTTCTTGAAAAGATCTCGACATGACGTCTGCTGGGAGACGTTTGCAAGGCAACGTATTATTTGCTTTTGTGCGATGAATACGTCTTTCGCTGCTGGGGAGCTCCCCCATATTGTAATTGCGTAGCAACTTATTGATTGTACCTGGGCGTGATAAAATAGGAGCAAACTAGGTTTATCCAAAACGCGTTCGAGGATTCTAATTTGGTAGCATTTGGAGTGTAGAGAGCTAGTCAGATTTTTGCAATGTGATTTAAAGCTAAGATCGTTGTCGATTATGATACCTAAGAATTTTGAGGATGTACTATGTTCAAGAAGTGTGCCGCAGATTTTCAGGTCCAGGGAAGGTGGATTGGTGTTTTGCCTGGTATGAAAAGTAGTAAAACTTGTTTTGACGTATTGAGAAACAGAGAATTGTTGCTCAGCCAACTATGTAGGGCATCAGTTGTGTTGTTTATTTTATTTTGAAGTTCTACTGCGGATTCATCACAGAATAGCAGGGTAGCATCATCAGCATACAAACAGGTGAAGGCTCTTGGCAGAACAGTTGGCAGTTCATTTATATAAATCATGAAGAGTATGGGTGCTAGGACGGACCCTTGAGGATCACCAATGTTATTTTGTTGTGGATTTGAGACATGGGTTATTGTTTTAATATTGTTGGTGTGATTGATTTTTACCCGCTGGATTCTTCCTTCAAGAAAGGAACTGAACCATTCGTAAGGTTTACCTTTTATTCCATTAAGATACAGTTTATCAAGCAATTCTTCGTATACTACACAGTCGAAAGCTTGACTAAGATCGCAGAAGACTCTTGTTGAATTTTGTCCAGATCCAATAGATTGTATAATGTTTCCATAAAAAGAGTTAATAGCACTGATAGTTGAATGTCCTGTACGGAAACCATGTTGATCGGGATGAAGTAAGTTATTTACGTTTAAAAAGTTAAGGAGTTGAGAAAGCATAGAATATTCTAAAATTTTCGAGAGTACGGGAGGCACTGTGATTGGCCGGTAATTTTGTAAATTATGCGGGTCTGATTTTTCGAAAATCGGGGAGACTAGTGCGTTCTCCAATCTGGTTGGATACATACCCTCTTGAAAAGATATGTTTATTATATGAGTGAGGGGTTCGATGATGTAATCAGCAATTTTTTTAATCAAATAACCTGATATTTCATCAAGACCGCAGAAATGTTCTAAAGAGGTTATGTCACTGGTTTCGACGTGGTGACGTAATCGGTAATTTTTTTAAATTGAGGTGTATTGTAATATTTCATCTGAAAGGTCTTTCAATACTGCATTCAATGATGAGAAATAATTTGATTTGTTTATACGAAGTGAACAGAAATTTATATTTTATTTAAATGTATTTTGTTGGATGTAAAGTTATTCTTTTACTGAAATGAAATATTAATTTTTGTTCACCCTGTACAAACAAATCAAATTAATTATCATCATTGAATGCAGTATTGGAAGACCTTTCAGATGAAGTATCACAAAACATCTATTTCAATTTAAAAAAATTACCGATTATGTCACCATGTCAAAACAAAACCTCTTCAGAATATACATTCAAAAATCGGCATTTAGAAACAAAATCGATCTTTTCAGGATTTTTGTCAAAAGTACATTGCTTGCGAAATATCGAAATTGTTCCATAATCCAGCCGCGTACTGTATATGCGAGAAAGTCTGTCTTAAGCAAAAGTAGCTACATTTCGTTTCAGTCACCGAATATAGCATGTCCAAAATATCAGCTACAAACTTCGAGTTGACTTATAAGTGGTCAAACTTTCTGTTTTTATGTCTGACACCACTAAACTTGAATTGAGCCTCAATCTGTCGAAACCATACATTCGGACTTCCTATCAAAAAATAATAGTTTGAAAAAACTGAAAAACACGCTTTTATAGAAAACCAGACTAAAAAAATAGAAAATAAGAATAAAATGTATTTTATTTAAAAAAAAATCGTGGGTGCATGTCCAAAATATCAGCTACAAACTTCGAGTTGACTTATAAGTGGTCAAACTTTCTGTTTTTATGTCTGACACCACTTAACTTGAATTGAGCCTCAATCTGTCGAAACCATACATTCGGACTTCCTATCAAAAAATAATAGTTTGAAAAACTGAAAAACACGCTTTTATAGAAAACCAGACTAAAAAAATAGAAAATAAGAATAAAATGTATTTTATTTAAAAAAAATCGTGGGGTGCATGTCCAAAATATCAGCTACAAACTTCGAGTTGACTTATAAGTGGTCAAACTTTCTGTTTTTATGTCTGACACCACTAAACTTGAATTGAGCCTCAATCTGTCGAAACCATACATTCGGACTTCCTATCAAAAAATAATAGTTTGAAAAAACTGAAAAACACGCTTTTATAGAAAACCAGACTAAAAATAGAAAATAAGAATAAAATGTATTTTATTTAAAAAAAATCGTGGGTGCATGTCCAAAATATCAGCTACAAACTTCGAGTTGACTTATAAGTGGTCAAACTTTCTGTTTTATGTCTGACACCACTAAACTTGAATTGAGCGTCAATCTGTCGAAACCATACATTCGGACTTCCTATCAAAAAATAATAGTTTGAAAAAACTGAAAAACACGCTTTTATAGAAAACCAGACTAAAAAATAGAAAATAAGAATAAAATGTATTTTATTTAAAAAAAATCGTGGGGTGCATGTCCAAAATATCAGCTACAAACTTCGAGTTGACTTATAAGTGGTCAAACTTTCTGTTTTTATGTCTGACACCACTAAACTTGAATTGAGCCTCAATCTGTCGAAACCATACATTCGGACTTCCTATCAAAAAATAATAGTTTGAAAAACTGAAAACACGCTTTTATAGAAAACCAGACTAAAAAATAGAAAATAAGAATAAAATGTATTTTATTTAAAAAAAATCGTGGGGTGCATGTCCAAAATATCAGCTACAAACTTCGAGTTGACTTATAAGTGGTCAAACTTTCTGTTTTTATGTCTGACACCATAACTGAATTGAGCCTCAATCTGTCGAAACCATACATTCGGACTTCCTATCAAAAATAATAGTTTGAAAAAACTGAAAAACACGCTTTATAGAAAACCAGACTAAAAATAGAAAATAAGAATAAAATGTATTTTATTTAAAATCTAGGCGTCAAAGTACAAACTGTTGCTTAATGTCAATTCTGTTATGTCTCCCGTGAGCCCAATCTTCAACACACGGACTATCAAATAATTTGAAAGAAACACTTTAAAACAATATAAGTAAAATATTATTAAAACTGTAGAAAATATCCTAAACTTCTTAAGTCAAACTTTTTATGTCTGACAACGAAACTCAACTACCACGACTATCAAAAAAGTTTGAAAGAAACCTTAAACAGACTAAATAGAAAATAGAATAAAATGATTTAAAATCGGTGATGTCAAAACAGCTAAAACTAGTTGACTTAGTACTTTCTTTTGTCCACAATTGACTCAATCAATACGGACTTATAAAATATTAAACTGAAATTAAACAGATAAAATAGAAAAAGAATAAATATTATTACGTGATGCAAATGCACAAACCAGTTGACTTAAGTGCAAACTTCTGTTTTGTCACACCCTAACTTGGCTCAATCTGTCGAAACCCATTCGACTTCTATCATAATGTTGAAAAAGAAACACCTTAAAACAAAAATAAAAAAAGAATAAATATTTTTTAAAAATCAAATAGCACAAATGTTGACTTATAATAAACTTTTTTATCGACACCATAATCCTCATCTGTCGAAACAAATCGACTCTCAAAATAAGTTTGAAAACAACTTTAGAACGACAAATAGAAAATAGAATAATGTATTTTATTTAAAATCATTAAAAACAACTCGAGTTGACTTATATGTAAACTGTTTATTTGCAACAATTACAATCTTCAAACCATTGGACTCCATCAAAAATAGTTTAACGAACTTTTAGAACCCAAAAAGAAATAAGAATAATATTTAAATGGGATGTCAATATCAATCGATTGACTAATGGTCATTCTGTTTACACACCATAATTGAGCCTCAATCTGTCGAAACCTACATTCGACTTCTATAAAAATGTTTAAATAACCGACGTAAAAAAAAAAAAAGAATAAATGTATTATTTAAAAATCTGGGTGATGTCAAAATATAGCTACAAACTTCGAGTTGACTTATAAGTGGTCAAACTCTTTATGTCGAACTAACGAATTGAGCCTCAATCTTAACCACATTCGACTTCTATCAAAAATAGTTTGAAAACTGAAACACCTTTAAAAACCAATAAAATGAAAATAAGAATAAAATGTATTTTATTTAAAAAAATCGTAGGTGCATGTCCAAAATATCAGCTACAAACTTCGAGTTGACTTATAAGTGGTCAAACTTTCTGTTTTATGTCTGACACCATTTAACTGATTGAGCCTCAATCTGTCGAAACCAACATTCGGACTTCCTATCAAAAAATAATAGTTTGAAAAACTGAAAACACGCTTTTATAGAAAACCAGACTAAAAAATAGAAAATAAGAATAAAATGTATTTATTTAAAAAAATCTTAATTGATTCCAAAATATGAAAACTAAAACGTTTATAGAAACCAACTTAAAAATTAGAATAAAATAAATGATTTTATTAAATCTGTGACAAAATTCAGCCTACAAAAGTATTTAAAATGATAAACTTTTATAGAACACAATGAATAGAATAGCTTATTTAAAAACCTAATTGGCTCTATCAAAAAATAGTTGAAAATGAAAACTTTTGAAAGACTAAAATAAAATAGAATAAGTATTTTATTAAAAAACATGGTTCATCAAAAAATATAAATTATGATAAACTTTAAACTCGTTTAAAATAAACAGAATTAGCTATTTAAAACATCTTGCCCATCAAAATATAGTTAAAACTGAAAGCTTTAGAAACCCTAAAAATGAAAATAGAATAAATGACTTATTTAAAAATGATGCATGCAAATATCATAAAATTGAGACTAAAGTTTAAACCGTTAAATGAAAGACAACTTATTATTGAACTCAATCTGTCAAAATAATCGACTCCTATCAAAATTATTTAAAACTGAAACTTTTATAGAAACCGACTAAATAGAATAAGATAAAATGTTTATAAAAAAACATTGGTTCATCAAAATATCAGTACAAACTCGAGACTTATAAGGTCAACTAGTTTAGTCTGACACAAATGTATTTTATTTAAAAACTCTAATCTGTCAAAACATACTTCGACTTCTATCAAAAATGAAATTTTGTTAACTGAAACACGCTTTTATAGAAAATGACTAATAATGAATAAGAACAAATTGATTTAAAAAAAAAATTTGAAATGAAACAAATTATAAACAACTAAAATTAGAAAATAAGAATAAAATGTAAATTTTTTAAAATCTGTGCATGTCCAAATATCACACAAACTTCAGTTGACTTACTATAAATTTTGTTTATGTCGAAACACTAACTTGAATTGAGCCTAATTTAGAAACCATAATCGAAAAAATATATTTAAAAACTGAAACAACTTAGAAAACTGATTAATAAAAATGAATAAATTTTTTATTTAAAAACATTAAGTGATCAAATACTTCAAACTTCATTAGATTATAAATAAACTTTAAAATGAAAACACCTAATAGAAAACAGATAAAATTAAAACAAGAATGGATTTATTAAAAAAAAATCGAAATGACCAAAATATAGTAAACTTAAATATGAAAATAGTAAATTTTGTTAAATTGTGACATAAATTGAGCCTCAAATATAAATGGAACCTTTCAAAATAATAGTTTGAAAAAATAAAATACTTTATTAAAACAAAATTGAATCAAAATAAAAATTATTTTTTAAAAATGAAATCTGTTATGTCCAAACTATAATAGAAATTCAGATAATTTTGTAAAAACTTGTTTCATTCAACACAAACTTCGATTAATAAGTCAAACATGTTTTATTCCACAAAAAAATAAGTAATATTTAAAAAAAACTTGATCCAAAAAAAAAAGTAAGAATTAATGACTTTTATAAAATCAGTTATGTCGAAATCATAAAATTAGATTTTTAAAAAATTATCTTCAAAATATAGACAAACATTGATAT
>JAFIRS010007145.1:0-27820 GCA_018342105.1 Gonioctena quinquepunctata | reverse complement strand
AAAATACACTCACTCAATTGAGAAACTTCTCGTACTCTGTATTCCTCTGATGATATTATCTAACATCTGATTTCCCATCAACGACTCCACAATTTTATAAGAGACATCCCACCCCTTTTCCCAGTAGATGGGAGTGTGAAGGTCAGTGCGCTTGAACATCAGCACATTCATCAATACTCGCAGTTCACTCTTAGCTCTCTCCAGGACAAACGCCCTCCTCGCTTGGAGTACAAGGATTCATGAAGGTCATGATTACACAGATTTTGTATGCGTACCCCCACAACTTTAGTCAAGGTCAAACAAACATCGAGATCAAATCTTAAGGTTGCCGAAACAATCCCAACATCAAAACTCAAGGTCAAATCTCAAAGTCAAAACTTAATGTTATGAATCTCAAGGTCAAACTCAAGGTCAAAACTGAAGTCGAATCTCAAAGTCGACGAAACCCCATGTCAAAACTCAATGACAAATCTCAAAGTCAAATCTCAAGGTCAAACACACACACATTGCACACCGGCAACCATTCAAGGTCACACGTGACGTCATAGTGGTGGGGGGAGAGCCAGAACCGGCTTAAATCTCCTACTTCCGAGTCATCGGACCTATAACTATGATCTCCAAATTCTGAACATTCTTCGTCATCACTCTCCGTTTCTGTTCTTTCGACAATGTCTTCTATCTTTGAAGGTGTCTGATCCCCAATGAATCCTACTGGTTTCAAATATTCATCTAAGAACCAACCGCAGTTCTCAGGCTAAAGTTTCACGCATAATGGATCCGTTGCATTGAGCTGTGTCCTCTTCTATCGCATGGGATGGTTGGTTGGGACCTCTCAATCGCACATATTCACTCGCAGCAATATTTCACTTTTCAAAATTCGACAACCGGAATTCGGGAATGATTTTTCGCAGGCAACCCTATACCACCGTGTTCATGATGAAATAATCTGTTCTCTCATTCAATTTTGAATCAATAATCAGACCGGTGCAAAATGCTAGTATCGATTTACCTGTTTATACCTGGCTACCCAAGAGTTGTGACCAGAAAAAAATAGGCAACCTAACGTTTGCATATTCTATGGGCTTCATACTTTCGATTGATATAGAATTTGTCTAATAATCGAACCAGTGAAATGTTTAAAGAATATTTTTTTTAAATTATTTATTAATCATATCCTGGACTGAAATTTGTTAGGCAACCCATATGCAATATATTCATTGACATATTAAATTACATATAAAATACGTTTCATCAAATAAACATCGGGATTTCAGACTATAACCTAAACGGATAACTCAATGGAATTTGTAAGCATCGTATGAAATATTGTACAAATTCAATAATTGATCGTTTTTAATTTTGAACAATAAAAAGTGGTACATAATGTATATCGTTGAATTGGTAATTAAATCCTCTATCGGATGGCAAGATGGCCCTCGGTAGGTACCATTTGAAAAAAACGATTTTTTCGTTAGAAATGCGGGTGTTCCATTTGAAAAATCAAAGTTGGTGCCTGTTCTGGCAAAACCAAAGTCGGCCATTTTGTTTTCATATGTTTGTCAATCCGAAATTGTGTATCTTTGTACGTAATTTCATTCAAATCGATTGATAAGTGAAGGAGATATAGGCATGTCCCCAGTCCCATTGTCCCCCGGTATACCTACTTCGTGAATTGCGAAACATATCTAACGAACTGCATCCGCCTCAGGTGTTATGACAAATCCCATATTCAATCATAAATTCGTATTACGAAAGGCGAACTTGATGACGGAACAGTTCTCACGCCTTTCTTATCTCTAATCTACGTTCGTTTCGCAGAGGAAAGTAATTTCTTCTGAAAAGTACCCATCCATCATTCTCGTCTATGTCAAATCCAACAATCCATCATCATTTATTTTCATTTTGTTGGGTGTTAGCGCCACGTAAGTCGTCAGGTGGGTGTGTGGATATTTATGAAGAATTCCGAACCCGACATGACGTTTGTTAAATATACAATGTCTGGCAACGTCAGCGTGTTCAGCAAACTTTTTTTAAGTATTTACCCAAGTTGGTTGCCAAGATACAATTCGGAAAAAGAAACAAGTATATCGTGTGATTCCAGGAAAACTGACATATAAAGTACATTTCATGATTTCAATACCCTGGTTGACTTTGTGTAATTGAGAACTTATATTAATTATATCAGACATGCTCAAATATATGGAGTTTTCACTGCTATATTGATGAATGTCCAAAATATTTTCATTCTGAGTAAGTACGTCATCCAGACACTTGATATATGCAGTTAGTATTCTCGTTTACAAACTCAGCAGTATCGCTTACAGTCCCGCGATGAATAGGTTTTTAATAATTATATTCAAGGCTAGAACGCTCAGCGTCACAGTTGTTCACGGCAATAATGATAGATGTCCATCGCCATTTATGAAATTGAAACCCAAATTCTTAAAACAAAGAAAAAAGGACATTCATCATTATTGAAGTGTACCCTTCATATGTATTCTACTTTGCTATGTTTGGAGATCATATGTTCGAACAATAACTTGTAGCGTATTCCATTCCAAAGTGTTCAATACAGGCAAATAATGCCTATATTTTCATCCAATATCATGGGAAATTTCGTTCTGGAACTTCGAAATTAAGATTCATATTTGTTGGAAATCGCATTATTTTTACACGGTTTATATTAGCTTCACTTGTATGTTTATTTGTAACCGTATGTTTGTAACCGACTCCTTTGGGCGCAATTTTGACCCACTTCCAGACGTACTAATGATTTGAAATTGGGCAGGTGTACATAATTTCGGTGACAATACATTAAGAAATTTTTCGGCTCCAATATGGCGTACAAGTTTTGTGATTATGGTCCGATTTGCTTCAAAATTGGTATCTGAGGGTTTTGAGAGTTAAAATTAAGATCGGTCCAATGGCGACAGTTTTGTGATTATGGTCCGATTTTTCAAAATTGGTATTGGGGGTTTTGGGTCAATTATATCTTGTAAAAATGGAAATTCAGATGCGGTCCAAATGGCGACGAGTTTTGTGATTATGATCCAATTCTATTCAAAATTGGTATGTGGGGGTTTTTGGGGTCGGAGATTATGATTATTTTGTCACAAATGAAGGATTCAAGATGGCGGACGAGTTTTGTTATTATGGTCCGATTCTATTCAAAATTGGAGAATAATCGTTAAAAAAGTTAAATAATAATAATAATAGTTTGAAAAACTGAAAAATACGCTTTTATAGAAAACAAAACTGAAAAGTTGAAAATAAATATTAGAACTAAAGAACACGCTTCAATAGGAAACTAATTTCAAAAGTAGAAAATAATTTTAAATGAGTTTGAAATAAGAATACACTGATTAACAACAAATTTATTTCATCGTAAAAAAGCGTGGGGTGCTTTTTAAGATATTTTCATAATGATTCTACTTTTACCAATATCTGTCCATGGAATATTAACAACAAGCAATAACTAAAAATCCATTTTGATTGTTCGCTGGTGTAGTGGCATGAGGCAGTACTTCTTTCGATACTGTTGGAGTATCGTAGAGCATCGTAGATAGTCATCGGGATTCCTGGATGCGATTCGAGCCATCCATCAGCATAAGCACTATAATATATCTTGGGGAAACAGTATATCCAGAGGTTGAAGGCGATGATAAGTATGTGCTGAAAAACTGAGAAGTATTTTTCCTTTTTTTTTATAGTGATTCAGTACTTCGATAGACAGGTGCGACTCATGGTCGTCGAGTAAAAGTGAAATTGGCTTGACTCTAGAACGTCGAATGAATGCAGCAAAATGTTTTATGAATTCCAAGAATCTTCCACATGTTATCCAGTCAGATGGTAAGGCCGCCTCTACACAGCCATGAGGTGCATTTGAAATCATGAACTGCTTGAATTTTTTCCTTGGGAATATTAACATTGGTGGGACAGGATACCTTTTGAGGAACCAATAGCCAATCTGTGGAAGCCATTTCACCTCTCTTCCATGCTTTCTTATCATTGATGTTATGAGCAATAGCTGAATCGGAAGCTAGTTTTCGTAAGTCTTTCGTGGTGAGTCCATAATACACCTTCACAGCTTGTTCAGCTTAGTTGGATCTCTTGTTGATCAGAAAAACATCTGGAATGTGCAGCGTAGCCTATATATATTCTGGCGTCATCAGAATATGCATGTTTCTTTCTGAGGTATCGATGCAACGTCATAGAATTCATTTCAAAACGATTCGCCGCATCTCGAATAGATATTCGTGTTTCCGCAATTTCATGAGCATCCTGTCCAAAAACCGGGAGGGGTGTATTTTCTCTATCCCTTTTTTTCTATTAATTCCTCACCATTTCCACTGAGATAATAGATAGACAGCTCTCTGATACTCATGGTTTAATCAGCTCTCATTAACATCGACATGTAACAACGTGCCCCTCGATGATTGTAACAACTAGCCCCGTAGGTAATGATTATGGTTATGTTATTTTCTCTCTGAATCGTTGAGTTATAACGAAAAAATAAATAGACGAAATGTGAGATAAAAGTTAGAAGACATCAAGCAATATATCGAATAATTACTCACCGTTTAGCAGATTGAGCTCGATTATTAGGGAAGTAGCTAATTTACTCTGAACGCCTCAAAACAATGACATGGAATTATTTTGTTTGTGTCCAAACTATACATTTCAAACATCATAGGAGTGTCGAACTTGACTAATTGTTTCACCTCTGCCAAACAGAGGGTGTAGCAAGGAGAAAAAAAGGAATTTATCTGCAATGTAACAACCTATAACAACCTGCCACACCGTGCCCTTTGATGTTTATGGATCCTTATTTCAAATGTTCGACTGCTTTGGCATATCTATTTTAGGTAATGTCCCACAATTCAATCTATATACTCCAGATTCTTCGGTTTTCAAATTCTGTCTTCAGTATTTTCGATGAATGTACCCAATGTATTATTATTTGTTCAATACGCCATATTCAGATCCTGTTTATTAAGAAATGAAGCTATTTTTTCCGAAGCAGGTCCACAGTGTGTAAATGTTCTATAATTTTGATTGGAGTTTTTGTTGGTAAAACAACTTCGAGCATAGCTTTTGAATAGAGTTTTTTGAAGATGATACTATTTATGTTAAGCTATTTTGTTGAATTATCTTCTGAAATGAAAAATGTACTAATCTATGAATAGTAATATCTGTGTGGGAGGATTTGTATTGAATTGAAAGTACTGTTTTTTGTTTAGTTTGGTAGTTGTCAAGTCCAAGAAATGTATTGAGTTTTCTGATTCTATTTCGCTATTAAATTTCATGTTGTTATATTCTTATTGGTGTCCATGGAACAAACCGTAATATCAACCATATAATGGGTAGTGAAACATGTTGTGAATTCAAATGTAATTAAGGTGGAAATCTAATCGTGTGTTGTGATTCAAAATTCTTATTATAAACTTTTTTTTCCCGAACTCGTATTACCAAGCCTGGTATCCCATTATATGAAATTATCGATACTCTTTGCTAGATGACTCCATAGTGATGATAGATTATGATGGATTTCTCAAAATCCATGGAAACTTTTTTCGAATTTACCTGTTGTGAGATTTCATAAAAACATTGCTTTTAACAATTATAGATTTTATAGCTTCGAAATGGAGAAAGAGAGGTAGTATACAGTACTGTTTGGAAGTTATAACTGGAAATATAATGAAACAAAAAATTAAATTCAATTTTTGAGAAGGTATATACAATGTATCCCAGTTGTATAGAACCAGAGAATACGATGGAGAAGGAAAGGTGTCAATCAGTTTCTGGTAACTATGTGTATGTTCCACATTGGTAGATAAACATCGAGTTCTGGTGATTCAAAATACTCCATCTGCCCTTGATTAATGTATTCTGCTTTATCTCTCACTGGGTTCGAATAGAACAGGGATCACTTTCCAGATAATGAGATCTGTTCCGGCCTATTATCCTGCTTGAAATACTGATGCTGAGGAGGAGTAATTAGATTCTAGAACGATCCGGGCGATTTTGCGATTGGTTCTTGTGCTGAACAATGGAATAAAACGATTTACTTTGGGATATATTTCAAATAAATCAAGATCCAATGCGCATCAATCGTTGGAAATAGAATTCGGATCAAATAAAACAGATTTCGATGTGTAGATTGGCAATTTGTAACATTTTTCCCAATGAAAATGATCAAATGACATATTTTATTTCAGGGAATAACTTCGAACTTGGAGGAGATAAGATAAAATCCATTTCTATCTGAAAAATGTGACTTCCATTGGCGGAGCATGAAAATCAGCCGAATATAGCAGTGGAGATGTGTGCACCTGGCACAACCAATGAAATATCCGTGTATTTTGTGCAAATTATTTATTATTCGCAGAGCGCTAGAAGGTCACCTCCAGCGCTCGCTCGTCAGGTTAGCACAAGAAGAATCCATAATATATATATATATATCTTCATATATATTTATATATATATATATATATATATCTTCATATATATTTATATATATATATATATATATATATATATCTTCATATATATTTATATATATATATATATATATATATATATATATATATATATATATATATATATATATATATATATATATATATATATATATATATATATATATTGTTATGTTAGAAAAAACCAGTTATATGTATTAAAAGGAAAAAACCCACAAAAAGAATAATTACTTAATAGCTATTAGTTTCAAGAGCTTGTTTTTTTTTACATATTTTGAAATTCTATTTCCTTTAATAAGCCTCTGTATAATATGAATAGATAAAAATATTAAAATACTATAATACAATCAATTTCATACACTGTCATAATGATTACAACCCATAATTATTCTAAAGACAACAAGAAAGGTCTAGATTTACAAAATCATCCTGAATAAAATGTGATACACAAAATGATAAGCTTGAAACATACAGTATATGAAATTGTATGTAACTTAAATCAGCCAATGGGAGAACAACAAACTTCTTGATGACAATAGCCAATCAGGGAACAGTATGGTCAAATGTAAGATTTGAAATTGTGAGAAAATAAGAACGGAAAAGTGTCAGAGACAATTACGATTGAATATTGTAAATAGTCTGTAAGAAAGGAAAAATAGATTCAGTTATAAGTTTTGACAAAAAACTCCAAACAGTGAAAATGTGAGAACATAGTGCGCGAATTCTAAAATCCAAATCAAAAGGAATGAGGAACAATGGTATCGTTACGGAAAACAAAGCCACGGGGGAGATCGAAAATGATTTGAAAACGGATGCCACGTATTATTTGGGAGAAAGAAAAATTCAATAATTTCAACATTATAAGCAGAAAATCAACATTACCTCATTTGTACACCATATACAAGTATTCCAAAGCTGATTTTTTGGATTTGTATGGTTCCTTCTTTTTGGTATTGGAGTTCCTGAGAGCATTGGATTGAAAGGGAATCCAAATTCTGGTTGTGTATTGAACAGCGACAGTTCCAGCGTCAGGTATAATTTTTCCTAGTGCACATTACGAACTGAACAACTTCACTTATAACTCATATCCCATCAGAAGAACTTTATTTCATCTGATTTTGAACTATTAAAGAAATTTTCACTTTCAAGGTAGAAGTGAGGTTGTGTCTATTAATCCATGACCTGTTTCTCATGATCATCAATGAAAATCTGTAGATTGACAATAGAATAAGTTATTTATCGTGGGCCAGGTTAATTTAAGTTTTCCTGAATAAAGGAAATAATTGCTTTTTGATACTTTGTCGTTTTGTTTTCCACAATTATCAGCAATCATATTTATAAACAGAGAAATTGACATCAAGACCAGAATAGTGGCTCTATTGCCTGAACCGGCTATCTGAGACGAGAGGCGTACCAACTGAGTTTAGTCGTGGTAAGAAAAATGATAACAATTGGCAGCAACGTGACGAGAGAACAGTGACGTTAGCTAGCAATTATTATTACATCACAAAACATATTATACAGGGCAAAAATACTTATCTATATCATAACAATTTGGCTCACAAAGAAGAGTGGAAATTATTAGCAATCTTCATTTCATAACAACAATGTATATTTACAATTTATCAATACATATCAATTGGCACCCAAAACGTGGGGCGAAATAATAACAATTTATATTTGCAAATCATCATTGAATAACAAATGGCGCCGCAACGTAGTGGCAAGTAAGGGCAATATATCATTTCAAGGCAGAGTAAGGGCAAGTAAGGGAAAAATATTATTTCTCAATAACACTGTGCGAACATTAGCAATTGGCATTTCAACGTGTAAGGCTGAATATTGGTGAATAAAAAATGGATTTAAGAGATGGTAGGAAAGTTGGTTTGGAAGAAGGTGCAGAAGGTAGAGAGAGAGGTAATCAGGAACAGGGAGAAAGTATTAATGTGAGAGAGATAGAAATAAAAGGTGAGAGTACACAAATGGTTTTGACAGAGAGTAGGTGTCAGACAATGATGGAGCTTATGGTAAAACAAATGAAAGAAAATGCAGAAAAAAATTCAGCAAGTATGAAAAATGGATTAAAAAATGATATGAAAGAAAATTCAGCAAGCTTGAAAAATGAAATAAAAGAAAGTATGAAAGAGGATTTGAAAGAAAATTCAGCAAGAATGGAAGAGAAAATAGAAAGAATGAATGATGGAATGAGAGAAAGTATGGGAAGAATGGAGGAAAGAATGGAAAAAAAAAGGGAAATATGAAGAATGAAATGAAAGAAAGTTTTTCAAATGAAATAAAAGAGTTGAAAGAAAACACAGCGAGTATAGAAATAAGATTGAGAGAAAATGTGAAAGATAATATAAAGGATATGAAAAAAATATGGAAAGTATAGAAAACAAAATACAAACTAAAAAACAACAAAGTGAAAAGGAATTGTTAGAAGCTCATAAACAATTAGAAACAAAAATAGGACAGCAAAATGAGAAATTTCATGTGGCAATAACACGAGAAGTATCCACTATAAATAATCATGTAGAAAGGCAGGATGAGAAAATAAAAGAAATGAAATTAGATATGAATAGTAAACAAGAAAGTTAAAAATGAAATAAGTACTCTCGATGAAAAAGTAGAAGAAAATATAAAATTATTAGAATTGAGAAGAACAGACAATAATTTAGAGAGTAGAATCATCAATAATTGTTATGGAATACAAATAAATAATAAATTTGAGGGTAACATAAAAAAATCACATCCGATCACTTTCATTAAAATAATAAAATATAAAACTAGACATATAAATGATATTGAGGAAATGAAAGAAATTATTAGACAGTATTTGTTTAATCAACCTTGTATATGGTTTAATAGCCAATAAAATGAATGTTTCCACAACTAGTCAGACAGAACAAAATTTTTGCTAGGAAAACCATGTTAGGCTGGAAAACACAAATTACCAACACCTAATAGAATTTATAATGAAAGATGAAAATATGGAAAATGAACAAAATATAGGATTAATAATTTTAAAAGGAAAAATAGAAAATAAAATAATAAAAATATTAATTGACACAGGGTCTGAAGCATCTTTAATCAAAGAAAATTGTTTAGAAGATTTCATGAAAGTGAAAAATATTCTAGTAAAGATGCCAAAAACAAATTTAGTGGGTATGAATGGTAAAAAACTAGTGGAATCAAATCAATATGTAAATTTGAAATTGGAGATTGATGAGAGGATTATTGAATTACAACTATTAGTAGTTAAAGATATGGAGTTTGATGTAATTATAGGTACTGATCAATTGGAAAAAGTAAAAGCCAAGATTGACTATTATAAAAAAAATTTGGAAATGGATGGAAAATATTTTCTGAAAGATTATGCTCAGATGCTTGAGAACTAAATAAAATAACAATTCCACAATATGAATCTCCTTTAAATGTAGAAACTATTTTTGGTAAAATAACAAATGCAAAAATATTTTCTAAAATAGATTTGAAACACAGTTTTTGGTTGATACCACTACATGAAAATTCTAGAAATTATACTGGTTTTTGTATAGAAGGTGTTGTATATAGATTTTGTGTTGTTCCATATGGTTTACAATCAGCTTGTCCAGCTTTAGGACGAGTATTACATAAAATACTTGACAAATATGAAAAATTTGCATTACATTACATTGACGACATCTTAATATATTCTGAAAATGAAACAATGCATAAAGAACATTTGAAAAAAATATTTCACATATAAGATGAAGCAGGGCTTGAAATAGATATAGATAAATGTGAGTTTTTCCAGCAGGAAATTAGTTATCTAGGCTACAAATTGAATGAAAAAGGTGTAGAAATGGATACTGAAAGAATTAAAACCATAAGAGAGTATGTCAGGCCATATAATTTAAAAACTCTTAGAGGATTTTTAGGAATATTGAACTATTAAAAAAAAAAAATCCAGACTCAAGCAATAGAAAATTACCATTAATATCACTATAAAAAAAATGTTAAGTGGAAATGGGGAGACGAACAGAAAAAAACATTTTTTGAATTGAAGGACATATTTATTCAAAATTTAAGAATATTTCATCCAAACTATGATGAACCTTTTGTATTGAGAACTGATGCATCTATGTCAAGATTTGCAGGAGTTTTGATACAAATACAAAATGGAAAAGAAGTTCCAATATCTTTTGTTTCTAGAATAACTAAAAAACATGAAAGAAATTATACTGTTACAGAATTAGAACTGGCAAGTGTTATATTTTGTATTACTAAATTGAGATTCTATATTGAAACTGATCATGAAGCACTTATGTCGATTGTAAATTGCAAATATGCAAGTAATAGGGTACATAGATGGGCATTATTATTGCAAGAATATGAATTCGAAATTAGGCATATACCAGGAAAACAAAATTTCATCACAGACACTTCAACGAGAATGGAAATGGGAAAAACACATACTCCTAGATAGGTAAAAATAGGAATAAATGTTTTTAAGAATAATATAGGTTTGTTTTCTGACATTCAGATTAGGCAAGATCAGTACAAATTAACAAATAAAGAAAAAAGAGAAACAATAAATAAAAATGATATAACAATGAAAATAGTAAATGGTGAAGAACTATACGTTATCACAAAAGAATTGGCAGAACAGGTGATTACATATATACATCAGAAAAACATACATATAGGGATTAGAAAAGTCTGGTTGATATTCAGAAAAAACTATATAAGTTCACAAGATTTAGAATTAACTAAAAAAATCATAGCCATATGTCAAGTTTGTCAATTAAGTAAACATAAAAATAAAATGAATAAAAATGAAACAAAAAGTATTATTACAACAAAACCTTTACAAATAATATCAATAGATTTTGTTAGTAATTTGATACCAACGTAAGACAATAACAAACATATATTTGTGATAGTGGATCATTTTTCAAAATTTATCGAAATATATTCTACAAAAAGGACTAATTTTAAAACTGTTAAAAATCCTTCAACAAAATTCATAGTAGAAATAGGTAAACCTGAACAAATTATTTTAGACAATGCTACATATTTTACTAATGAACAAATGAACAATTTTTCACAGAGTGTGGGAATACAATTCAATGTTACTAGTATTAGACATCCATCATCAAACCCAACAGAAAGATATATACAGGAGGTAATAAAATATTTGAGATTGACGTCGCAGCAAAATCATAAAACAGGGAAAAAGAAAAAAAATAAAATAAATATAGGAATTAGAAGAAATGCTGATAAATACATAAAGAAGGAAAGTAAAAGAGGAACTGGAAAGACAAAGTTTAAGAAGGGAGAATTAGTCATTATAAAAGCATTAAGAATACCAAATAAAAGATTAGGTATTTGTGCCAAACTTTTGATGCCATTTGAAGGACCCTATGAGGTTGATAATGAGAATGCTATAAATAGTTAAAAAGTTTAAAATTAATTATTGTTGTAAATAATAGTTATCATTGTAGAACTTGTTTTTCGAACTGGTGGGAAATCCAGAAAATTAGTTTTCTGAAAGTAGAAAAATAGTATTAGTTGATGTAGATTCAATAACTGTAAATGAATAAATTGATATTCAAAATTTTCTAACTAGTAGAAAATCATTGAATGTAAATTTAGGAATGTTGTTATGTTATGAAAAACCAGTTATATATATTAAAAGGAAAAAAAAGAATAATTACTTAATAGCTATTAGTTTCAAGAGATTGTTTTTTTTCACATATTTTGAAATTCTATTTCCTTTATTGAGCCTCTGTATAATATGAATAAATAAAAATTTTCAGATACTATAATTCAATCAATTTCATACACTGTCATAATGATTACAACCCATAATTATTCAAAAGACAACAAGAAAGGTCTAGATTTACAAAATCATCCTGAATAAAATGTGATAAACAAAATGATAAGCTTGAAACATACAGTATATGAAATTGTATGTAACTCAAATTAGCCAATGGCAGAACAACAAACTTCTTGATGACAATAGCCAATCAGGAAACAGTATAGTCAAATGTAAGATTTGCAATTGTGAGAAAATAAGAACGGAAAAGTGTCAGAGACAATTACGATTGAATATTGTAAATAGTCTGTAAGAAAGGAAAAATTGATTCAGTTATAAGTTTTAAACCCCAAAAAAAAGAACATAGGCGCGAATTAAAAATTCAAATCAACAGGAAGAGGAAAAATGGTATCCAAGTAACGGAAAAAAAGCCACCGGGAAGTAAAAAATTCAAAAAATGATTTATGAAAGAAAAATTCAATAATTTCAACATTATAAGCAGAAAATCAACATTACCTTATTTGTACACCATATACAAATATTCCAAAGCTGATTTTTTGGATTTGTCTGGTTCCTTCTTTGGTATTGGAGTTCCTGAGAGCATTGGATTGAAAGGAACCAAATTTGGTTGTGTATTGAACAGCGACAGTTCCAGTCAGGTATAAACATTCCTAGTGCACATTACGCACTGAACAACTTCACTAATAACTCAATCCCATCAGAAGAACTTTATTTCATCTGATTTTGAACATTAAAGAAATTTTCAATTTCAAGGAAAGGTGAGGTTGTGTCTATTCATCCATGACTTTTCCCTCATGATTATCAATGAAAATCTATAGATGACAATGGAATAAGTTATTTATCGTAGGCCAGGTCAATTTAAGTTTTTTCTGAATGAGGGAAATAATTGCTTTTGATACTTTGTCGTTTTTTTTCCACTATTATCAGCAATCATATTTATAAACACAGAAATTGACATCAAGACCAGAATAGTGGCTCCTCATTGCCTGAACCGGCTATCTGAGACGAGAGGCGTACCAACCCGAGTTTAGTCGGGAAGAAAAATGATAACAATTGGCAAACGGATAGAGAACAGTGACGTTAGCCAGCAACATTATTACATCCCCAAAACATATTATACAGGGCGAAAATATTTATCTATATCATAACAATTAGGTTCACAAAGAAGAGTGGAAATTATTAGCAACTCATTTTATAACAAAAATGTTTTATTTACAATTTATCAATACTATCAATTGCACCCAAAACGTGGGGCGAAATAATAACAATTTATATTTGCAAATCATCATTAATATTATATATATATATATATATATATATATATATATATATAATATATATATATATATATATATATATATATATATATATATATATATATAAAATATATATATATATATATATTATATATATATATATATATATAAAATATATATATATAAAATATATATATATATATACATATATAATAATTATATATAATAATAATATATATATATATATTATATATATATATTAAATATTTATTAAAATATACATAAAAAAAAATAAAATTTTTTAATAGTTATACCAAAAAAATTTTTTTTTAATTTTTTTTTAATTCTTTTCCCTTTTTTATGAAGCCCCTTTAAAAATATTGATAGGCAAAATATGCAAATACTATAATGCAATCATTCCAACGTTATCAAAAATTAAAACCCTTTAATAAATTGTTTTAAACAAACAAACAGTCAAATTTTTACAAATATTCTGAATTTAAAAAGGATCAAAAAATTATAAGCTTGGGAAAAAAGGGCATATAAAAGGATCTGACTAAAATAGCCAAGGAAGAACAAGATAGTTCTTGATGACAATAGCTAATCAGGAACAGAGATGGTGAGATAAAGGATTTGAAATTGTGGAAAAGTAAGAACTGAGAAATGTCAAAAAATAATTATCATCAAATATTGTATTTAGCTTATAAGAAATATAAAATATATTAGTTCATAAGTTTACCAAAAATAACACCAAATTAATCGAAGGCGACGAGGAAGTGGAGCTGAAAATTCAAAAAAAGACAAACCAGAAATGGTATCGAGGGAATGAAAAAAACAAAGCTAGAGATTGAAAAATTTTTGGAGAGAAGCAGGTACAAAATTTGAATAAAAAAAAATTAAATTTTCATTAATGAGAAGATAGCTTTTCAACAATAGAAAACCAATACAACTTTTTGAATACACAAAAAATAAAAAAGGATAAAAGAAGATTACCTTTTTGTTATCCTCATGAAACTTGTCCAAGCTGATTTCGTGGATTTTGATGGTTCCTTCTGAAGTGGTGAGTTCCTGAGCGGAGTGGATGAATTGAACCAGATTATGCCAGGTATTGCATCAGCGACAGTTCCAGCCCGGTATAAACTTTTAGTCCATATCACAAACGAATCACTTTACAACGTAACTCGATATGTGAAGAACCTATGATTTGATATTGAACTATAAAAGAACTCTTCCAAATCGAAAATAAGAAGGAGGTTATATAAATATCCTACACTTCCTTATTATTTATGAAAATTTTCAATTGCATGCATTATCTATCGAAGGCCAGGTTAATATAAGTTTTCCTAAATAAAGGAAATAATTGTTTTAATAATTTTTGGTTTATTTTCCACAATGATATGCTAATAGTTCACTTATAAACACTGAACTGAGAATATTTCGATTGACATCAAAACAGGCAGAGGCTCTATTGCCAGTACCGGCTCCTTAGGCGAAGGCGTACCAACTGAGTTAGTCGTATTAAGAAAGGGTAATAACAATTGGCAGCAACGTGGCGAGAAAACAGTGACGTTGGCTAGCAATTATTATTTCATTACAATATATTATACAGGGGGAAATATTTGTGGGTCAATAACAATAAGATGGGAAAAAATTAACAACAATTATCATACGAAAAGCTATTATTTCAGCAACAAAATATACAAGATCCTACACTGTTTCTCATTATTCATGAAAATTTGTCAATTGCTCATAGGTATGTTATCTATCGAGGCCAGGTAAATATAAGTTTTCCTGAATAAAGGAAATAATTGTTTTTGATAATTTTCTGTTTTTTTTCCACAATGGTATGCTAATAGTTTACTTATAAACACTGAACTGAGAATATTCGATTGACATCAAAACAGGCAAGAGCTCCATTGCCAGTACCGGCTCCTGAGGCGAAGGCGTACCAACTGAGTTAGTCGTGGTAAGAAAGGGTAATAACAATTGGCAGCAACGTGGCGAGAAAACAGTGACGTTAGCCAGCAATTAATATTTCATAACAATATATTATACAGGGAGAAAATATTTGTGGGGTAATAACAATAACATGGGGAAAATTAACAACAATTATTATTTAAAAAGCTATTATTTCATAACAAAGGGCGCTGCAACGTAAGGGCAAGTTAGGGCAATATATTATTTCTTAATATTTATCGCAACACTGGGCGAACATTAGCAATTGGCATTACAACGTGTAAGGCGAATATTGGTGAATAAAAGAAAATGGATTTGAGAGTTGGTAAGAAAGTTGGTTGGGGAGAAGGTGCAGTAGGTAGAGAGAGAGGCGATCAGGAACAAGGAGAGAGTAGTAATGTGAGAGGGAGTGAAATAAAAAGTGAGAATATACAAATGGATAGTAAATTGGATAAAATGATGGCTTTCATAGTGAGCATGGAAGAAAGAATGATCGAAGAGTCAGAAAAAAAATACAGGAAGTATGAATGAAAATATGGCAAGTATGAAAAGTGAAATGAAAGAGATGAAGAGAGGAGAATGGGAAGATGAGGAAACAAAAGAAAAGATGAAATAGGAAAAATGGAAAACAAAATACAAACTAAATCTCAACAAAGTAAAAAGGAATTGTTAGAAATGTATAAACAATTAGAAACAAAAATAGGACAACAAAATGAGGAATTTTATGTGGCAATAACACAAGAAGTATCCACTATAAATAATCATGTAGAAAGGCAGGATGAAGAAATAAAAGACATGAAATTAGATATGAATAGTTAACAAAAGAGAGTTGAAAATGAAATAAGTATCTCGATAAAAAAGTAGAGAAACAACATAAAGATACTGATTTAAAAATAACAAATGTAGAGAGGTAAATAACTAGAAATGTAGAAGAGAAGATGAAATTATTAGAATTAAGAAGAATAGACAATAATTCAGAGGGTAGAATCATCAATAATTGTCATGGAATATTAAATAAATAATAAATTTGATGGCAACATAAAAATTACATCCCATCACAATTTATCAAAATAATAAAAATGAAACTAGACATATAAATGATATTGAGGAATTGAAAGAGATTATAAGACACTATTTGTTTAATCAACCTTGTAAATGGTTCAATAGCCAGGAAAAGAATATCAATTCTATTCAAAATTTTTAAAATATATTTTTAAAACAATAATTGGGGGGAAAAGCACAA
Source organism: Gonioctena quinquepunctata (assembly GCA_018342105.1). Lineage (NCBI taxonomy): Eukaryota > Metazoa > Arthropoda > Insecta > Coleoptera > Chrysomelidae > Gonioctena > Gonioctena quinquepunctata. The sequence continues at coordinate 11,065 of JAFIRS010007145.1, read as the reverse complement.
TTAAGTATTAGAGACGAGTTACAATTTGGAAAATTTCACGAAAGAAGAAGTATGAATTACAATAATTATGCAATCCAAATGTTTGCAATGGCACAGTATTCAAATCCGGTTATGAGAAAGGAAGAAATAGTAGGTAACATCAGAAGGCATTTTGAACAAGAAGAATTTGAAGTTATAAACATGCATAAGAATAAAACTATGGAGTGACTTAGTCAATACTTATTGAGATTAGAGGGGACATTATCATATAGAAGTTGGGATAACAATAACCAACAGAAAAATTCACATTAAAACAGTAATTATTATCAAAGAAGCAATCAATATAATAATAGAAATATAAACAATCAGAATAATGGGTTTTTGAACCAAAATAATATTAAAACAAATAGATATTTTGATAATTATTATTATGATAGGAATAGGAATAACAATATACAAAATAATCAAAATCAAGGCTATCAAAGAAATAAAAATTTTAATGACAATAATAATAACAATCATAGCAATAATAGAAATAATTACAATTACAATAATCAGAGTTACCCTCAACAATATCTAGGACAAAGGACTTATTGAAAAATGTTTTGAAGAGAAGCCAGGTACAGAATTTGAATGAAATTGATTTAGAATTTTCATTAACAAGAAGATAGTTTTTCAACAATAGAAAACCAATACAACTTCTGAATAATCCACACAAAATAAACAAGGATGAAAGAAGATTACCTTCTTTGGTTATCCACATGAAACTTGTCCAAGCTGATTTCGTGGTTTTGGATGGTTCCTTTTGAAGTGGTTAGTTCCTGAGCGGAGTGGATGAAATAAGAATTCAGATTATGCCAGGTAATCAGCGACAGTTTCAGCTTCAGGTATAAACTTCTAGTGCATATCACAAACTGAATCACTTTACAACGTAACTCGTATATCTGAAGAACTCTATGATTTGATATTGAACTATGAAAGAACTCTTCCAAATCAAAAAGAAAAAGTGAGGTTATATACAATATCCTACACTGTTTTTTATTATTTATGAAAATTTGTCAATTGCTCATAGTATAAGTTATCTATCGTAGGCCAGGTTACTATAAGTTTTCCTGAATAAAGAAAATAATTGATTTTGATAATTTTTTGGTTTATTTTTCACAATGATATGCTAATAGTTTACTTATAAACACTGAACAGAGAATATTTCGATTGACATCAGAACAGGCAGTGGCTCTATTGCCAGTACCGGCACCTGAAGCGAAGGCGTACCAACTGAGTTAGTCGTGGTAAGAAAGGGTAATAACAATTGGCAGCAAAGTGGCGAGAAAACAGTGACGTTAGCTAGCAATTATTATTTCATAACAATATATTATACAGGGAGAAAATATTTGTGGGGCAATAACAATAACATGGAGAAAATTTAACAACAATTATCATTTAAAAAGCTATTATTTCATAACAATATATATATATATATATATATATATATATATATATACAGAGTGGCCACTTTTTTAATGGGATTGTATTGGTAACTTTTAAGCCATAAGAGTTAGAAGGTCGGTCAAATGGAAAAAAAGTTGCATTCATAGAATCATCGTCATGCAGTTCAAACAAATCGAGATTATCAGGGCCGGTTATTGAGATATCATAAGAAAAGTAAATTCTGTCATTTTGATTTTTCTTTTTTTCCCACTTTATTTCGGATATTATCAAGAAATGTCACAGGAGTTTTTTTTCGACAGTAAATTATCCTCAATTTGACTTGATCAGATTTCGTATCTATCGTTTTGTACGCTCTAGGCCACTCTCAACCCTCATTTTTTTCAATACGGACCTGCATATTTTATGACACTTTTCGAAATGACTTTTAACGCTAAATTCAACGATATATCATACAATGTCATTCAAAGTTGATTTTCAGGTGATTTTGACCCTTATCCAAATTTCTTTGGGTCGGATCTGTATTACATTTAGGTACCTTCAGTTTGATTAACAACATGCAATACATTTCGATAAGAAACAAGTTATAATTACAAATTTCAAGAGGGGAAAAACCTAATTCATAATAATTAAACGAAACTATCATTTAATGAAAGAAAAATCAAATGATTATTCGAAAGTAAATGATGAACATTAATGAAGTAAGTGTTCAAAATGTCCACCATTTTGTAAAATGCACTTTGCGGTTCTGGAACCCATACTTCTTATACATTTGCTTATTTCGTCCCCTTGAATACCTTCCAATACATTCTCAATCTTCTCGCGAAGAATCTCTATTGTCGGGTTCGTAGTATCATAAATTTTATTCTAGAGATATCCCCACAGATAAAAATCCAGCGGATTCAAATCTGGAGATCTGGCAGGCCATGCTACTGGACCTCTCGTTCCAATCCATGAATCGGGAAAAGTTCGATTTAGATAGTCTGTGACTATTCTTGAGTTGTGTGGACCACATCCGTCTTGTTGGAACCATGGACTATTACGCCGATACCGTATAGGAAGATCATCCAACATTTCTTCTATAATTTCTACATATTTTGCTCCGGTTAGATTGCCGTCAAATAAAATAGGGTCCCAGTAATTTATTATTCAACAAACCGCACCATATGTTCAAAGAAAAACGATATTGATGTCTGACTTCATGAATTAAGTGAGGATTTTCTGTGGCATAAAAATGTTTGTTCCTTCGATTGAACATGCCAGAATTTGTGAATGTCGTTTCGTCTCCCCAAATGATATTGTGCGAAAAATTGTTGTTATTCCGCACCTTCCGTTGAAACCAATTACAGAATTGCAACCTTCTCTCAGGATCATTGCGATATAGTTTTTGCACGGCTTGGTATTTATAGTCATGGTATCCGTGTCTCTTGAGTATTTTATTAATAGCACTTTTTGATAAATTGCATTCACTGGCTATAGTTCTCGATCCTATTCCTGGATTTATTCGAATTTGGGCCAGAACATTGATGTCATTGATAGGCTCGTTTCGTCGTACATAAGGACCTCTAGGTTTGATGGATGAATTATGTGCAAGTAACGTTGTAGATAAACGTCGAAACATTTTAATATTTGGTGTTGTTCTTTCAGGATATAATTCACCATACCTTTGTTGTGCTTTGAACGAATTTCTATCTAGTTTTATGTACACTCCGTACATATCTCTCTTCTCTTCATTTGTGTATCTTACCATATCGAATAAGTTAAATTGAAATTACTCAGAAAAGTATTTAATGACAAGTTCTTGTGACACAATAATAAACGAAGTGACAAATAATATGACATTTCTTGTTATGTTCTTTTTTATCCACGGCCTACTACTTGAAAATAATACATTCAATAAACCTAGAGTTGTGTGTATGTAAGGAAAAACAAGTCTATCAACGATATCAATGTTCTGACCCAAATTCAATTGAACCCAGAAAAAAAATCGAGAACTGTGGCCAGTGAATGCAATTTATCAAAAACTGCTGTCAATAAAATAGTCAAGAGACGCGAATACAATGATTTTGAATTTGAATACCAAGCCTTGCAAAAATTATATCGTAATTATCTCAAAATAAAGTTCGATTCTGTAATTTGTTTCAACGGAACAAATGACAAATCCAACAATGATGATTCCTCGCGAGAAGATTTAGAATGTATTGGAAGGTATTCAAGGAGACCAAATAAGCAAATGTATATGGGTTCCAGAATCGCAAAGTGCATTTTACAAAATGTTGGACATTTCGAACACTTACTTCATTAATGTTCATCATTTACTTTCGAATAATCATTTGATTTTTCTTTCATTAAATGATAGTTTCGTTTAATTATTATGAATTAGGTTTTTCACCTCTTGAAATTTGTAAATAATTATTACTTGTTTCTTGCTTTGATTCTGTTACGTTCCATCCAGTTGAAGATGAGTAAGTTGATTTTCTCATCGAAATGTATTGCATGTTGTTAATTAAACTAAAGGTACCTAAATGTAATACAGATCCGACCCAAAGAAATTTGGATAAGGGTCAAAATCACCTGAAAATCAACTTTGAATGACATTGTATGATATATCGTTGAATTTAGCGTTAAAAGTTATTGCGAAAAGTGTCATAAAATATGCAGGTCCGTATTGAAAAAAATGAGGTTGAGGGTGGCCCAGAGCGTAGGAAACGTTGGATACAAAATCTGATTATGTCAAAATGAGGATAATTTACTGTCGAATAAAAAACTCCCGTGATATTTTTTGATAATATTCGAAATAAAGTGGGAAAAAAAGAAAAATCAAAATGACAGAATTTACTTTTCTTATGATATCTCAATAACCGGCCCTGATAATCTTGTTTTGTTTGAACTGCTTGACAATGCTTCTATGAATGCAACTTTTTCTCCATTTGACCGACCTTCTAACTCTTATGGTTTAAAAGTTACCAATACAATCCCATTCAAAAAGTGGCCACCCTGTATATATATATATATATATATATATATATATATTATATATATATATATATATATATATATTATATATATATATATATATATATATATATATATATATATATATATATATACAGTGTGACCCACTTAAGAATGGAGCACCCTTATAAAATCTACATTTTCCGACCGATTGAATTTTTTCTTTTTTCAGCAGGAAGAGTAGCAGAAAGTCTACGTTTGCATTGGATTTGCAAAATATAATTCCGATTTTCAGGGCAAACTATGATTTTTTTTTATGTTCTGAATTGCTAAATTTCATTAGCGATTTTTTTCGCGAAATTTCACCACTTGTATTCAGCATCCTTCATTTGGCAGAATCCTGGAATTTCATTTGAAAATATTCATTGGCAACAAAGTTATAACAATATTAATTTTGATAACATACCATTATTTATGAATATTTCCGACAAATTCTTAGAATCGGCAACACTGTCAACACAAACGTAGGAGATCTTTGCGGTTTCTGGTAGAAATTCATAATTTGAATTGTTCTCTTTAACATCTAGAAAGGGGTACACATTTGGAATAGAGTAATGAAGTCGAAAAACATCATAATCAGTTAATTAAAACAATTTTTGAAAGATACTATCAGAGTTTTTGGGTTCTGGTATTATCTCCTTATACAGGCTATCCGACTTCTTCAGCAAAGTCATTTTGTTGACTCCTTCGTTTGCTACTGTCAAAATATTATTATTGAATTGAAAATTCAAAACTGTATCTAACTCGAGAAAGGTAAGCTGTGATGACGTTATTATTTTCAATAGTTATTCGAGTAAAACAAAAGTAAGCCCTTAAAATGACAGATTGAGTCTCATAATTCGAATATGAGAAAGGTATTGATTAATATATAATAACAATGGGACGATATTACGTAATGGCTTTACAATTGTCTTTGCAAGAAAAAAATGAAATTGTGCGTCTTTCTGGTTACAATGATAAAAGTGAAAGAGAGGTATGCAAAATATTCAATGATTGACATCCAGATCGCCCCCCTATCAGTAATAGTACAGTGCACAGAATAAATAAAAAATCCAATGAAACAGGAGCTGCATCAGATAATATTTTCAGAAATAATGTGAGAAGAAGGATTGGACACGAACAGGTCCTATTGGATTACTTTAGGAATAATCCCAATGCCAGTTTTAGAGTGGCAAGCCTAGATTTGAATTCACCAAGGGAAAACATACGGAGAAGCATGAGAAAAAAAAATGAAACCATCCAAACCCAAGTGTTTTCATATTCTGGAAGACGGAGATCAAGAAAAACTACTGAAATTTTGTTTGCTGCACAAGGAGAATACCTGAGGAACAGACTTTTTTAGAGTGTATTTTATTCAGCGATGAAGCCACTTTCACGACCAACGGTGTTGTTTCATTTCGAAACAGTAGATTTTGGGCAACTGAAAACCCTAATTGGGTTATAAACTGCAAAATGCAATATTCGGAAAAACTTCATGTATGGTGCGGAATATTGAATGAACGAATCATAGGCCCATTTTTTTTCTAGGGAAATATAAATATAAATATTAGAATAAGGGCGTTTGTGATATGACGTACAGTATCTGTTGGGAATGCTGCCGCTGTGATTATATATGGCGTGGATATTATAAAGAGTTTTCATTCCATCCTGAGCAGAATATTGTTCCATATTCAAATTTTGTATGGGAAACTCAATCACATTGTCAAATTTACTGCCATGGGTTGAAGAAACATGTTTTAAATGTATAACAGACATTTTTGGAAAGGCTTGTATACGAATCATCTTTTTGAATTCTCTTTTGACACCACGAGTCGAACAGTATGGGTTAGCATCGTCAGTCAAAGTCTCCTCTTCTATCAACAGTTCAATACATGATAATTTGCTCTCGACTTGTTTGAATCTCTATGTGAACCTACAGGAAGGTATCTAAGATAACCTTCCGAATCTGCTCGGGCGCTGTAATCGAAGAAAGGAGCAAAATTTCTGAATATACGGACGAAATGTGAAGTATTCACCATTTTCCGATAAGAATCAGGACTCCAGATGATTTCCATCAAAGATATTGAAGATTTCACTTGGAAAATTTCAAAAAAACCTTGGTATTCGAAAGACATTGGATCATGCTATTCATAGAACAGGTATTTCCTTCATTCTCCAATCCTCTTAGGCCGAATCTAGCAATGGACTCTCTTGTTGGTGGGGCATGCTCACTTATGTTGAACGAATAATCCATGGGTTCATTGTTCCTGTAAATCAAAGGAGGTGAGAGAGAAACGAATTTTGATATTTATTTGAGAGGAACTGAGCGAACATCTTTGATGACTGATGGGTATTTCTTAGGAAAATGGAACGATTAAAAATGCATCCAGTGATGCGATGGGGAAATTGTACCCCTTTGTATCAAAAATGAGGTTAAACGTTTATTTTTCTCCATCCAATTTCACGAATGGATGGCAGAGATTCAGAGCCAAAGATACCAAGAGTTTCGACAGCTATTGGATGGAAAACCTGATTATATCCAAGATTCTGATATTTCTTTTTCAACCGACTGAACCAAAAACGTGAGGGTTCTCTATTCGACGCGAATATTTTTTTTATCTATCATCCACGCATAACTTTCACAGAAGAGTACGATTCCGATGAATCTTCTTTCATTGGAGTTCGTGCCATTTGAATTTGACCAAAAAAATCCATCCCTAAGGGTAGCAAAATGGAGCATATTGATCCTTCACCCTCTGAATTTTGGTCTGTTAACCGATTCTACCAGGCATAACTTTGTAGTGGGTTTTCCGATTAGAATGATTCTTCCTTTATTAGATAGGGTTTACCTCATAGTTGATCATATTCCAATTTGGAATGAAATATTTCACCCCTATGGGTAGAAAAATGGGAAATGATTGATTTTTCATTGTGAACATTGGCACACATATGTATTTGACATTGACAGATCCCCCTACATCCGTCACAATAATAACATTCTATGATAGGATGGAATTATATATAAAGTGATTGAATCAACTAACCAGAACTTTCGAAAATAATTTATATTATATAACAATAAAAAGTTAAAGTAGATGATCATATTATTCAACAGTTGATAGTTGAGGTAAGCTAGGTAAGTAACTATTTTGGAAGTAATCAAAAATTAAGTTGGTAGTAATTAGTAGATTTCAACCACAAAAAATTGAAAAATAAAAATATTTTCAATAAAAAATCAAACCGACAAAAATCAACTGAAAAGCAAAAAATAAAATAAACCTCTTTAGTCTTGATGGTAATTGAGCTCCTAAACTAATGTGAGTAACTAATTTTGAGTCGCCAAACATGAAACGCTGCAACTGTGTCATCACAAGTGTAATCCCACATTGGTTCGTTATGAACAAAGAGATACGGCTTCAACAAAAACTTAGCAGAATTATCGAAGAAGTGGAAGGGAAAATAAAACCGATTAGACGGGATACACTACTTATGGAATTTTAAAAGCAGGTTAAGCTAGTGGAGAAGCCAAACGGAGCCCCAGACCTCCAAGATTCATAGAAGTGTTGCCTGTAACCAAGAATCTTTATTGAAAGAATTATTGGTAACAAGTACGGCGCATTAAATGGTCAAAAATTTGAAGGTTATTTGGACTTTTCCAAGTTGCAGAACATGGTATCGCGAGAATCCCTCAATAGAAAGAATGAGACGTAAGTTGATAGTTCATTCAGATTAGATTTATATTTTTCTCAAATATGTCCAGAAAACGCATTTATAGAAAGGCGAACCGAGAAGGCTGCAATCTGACGTTCCCAGATTCTTCATACCAAAGGCTTATGATTGAAATTTGGATTCAGAATCAGTTTTTGGGTTTAGAAGTGAAATTAATCCGCACTTATTGGAATTAAGTTCAAGACCAATTTGTTTCGATAGGATAATAACCTCATCCAAATCATTCAAATCTGTATTGAATTCTCCAGCAATTGAGCATTCATTCGAATAAAAACAGTTGAGTTCAAATGACAAACTCTTTGTCAATTCAATCAGTGGGGGGTCCCAAACTGTTGAACACCTCTTTGAGTAGTTATTAACTGATCACCAAAATTCAAATATGATGATGAGTTATAACATTAATTTACAGAAGGGTATATACCAGCAAGGTTATTTCGTACCTGAGTTGAATGGCATTTCTATCAATCATTTTAAAAGCATTTCTGGAGTCAAATTTCGAAATCTCGGAAAAGGGTCTGATGCTGGTGTATCTACGAGCTGAATGATCAACTGCTTCACATCCTCCTGGCGTACCAAACTAAAACTGTAAAGATCCAAGATCTTCTAAAATTTTAGGCAGAAAAGTTTTTTTTTCAATCTTCGTCAAAATGTACCAACAGCAGTTGGACGAATACCCCATTTTTTTTTTGAAGTGCACAGAGAGGAGCACCAAAAGTAAAGGACATATCAATAAATTGACCTAGCCAGTTGAAATTACATGAATTTGTGATTGAAGAAATACGTTTTGACCAGCACCACCAAAGCTATGACTTATCATATCTTGTATGTGGCTAGGTCTAACAGTATTCAGACCACCTGCAGAACCAGTAATGAAAGTTTTTATAGCTGTAACAAAATTTCCTTCTGAAACTTGTAGAATTGAATAATTTTAAAATCTTGATTGATATCCTGAATTTCATTTTGGAGTCGAAACGGGATGTTTCAAACGGAGTTATGATAAAGTACAATCATCGTATTTGGCTAAAGTGTCGCTGGAACTGAAAATCCCAATAGATGATGTAATATCCCCATCTGCCCATTTCATGCGAAACTATCTTCAGCGAATTGTATTTATATTTTTATTTTTTAAATGTTCGAAAGGAGATGTACTTATTGTATGATAAACCTTTGAATTTAGAGTTTGTACATTTCTCTTGATCAAAGATACTAGAGATACTTCACGAGTTTCTTTGACTGAGTAAAGTGAATGAATTATATGAAAATTCGAAAGATATTTCCAAGTATCGAAAGAATTCAATTTCATGCATACATCGATGTTTTGACTCAAAGCTGAGGCTGAACAAATTTAGCAGACTTGGGATTTTTTCATTACATGGTAACTCCGTTTCCAAAGAAGACAACCTTGAATGCAATATAATATTATCAGATTTTCCTTGGGATTCGTGTTAGATACTTGACTTGATTTGGATGTTTCATGATACGAACTTTCTCTGGAACATTCTACTGATGCTGCAAATTTTGGGATGTTCCACTTTGTGAGTTTTTTGACCCTCAGATGATTCGGAAGTCTCATTGTATAAATCACAAAAATGATGATTCCTTTAAATATCCTTCATGATCTGAGATAGATCTAAATTTCTGTTAAATAGGTGTAATTTTGCTTTATGCTGAGTTGGACGTGAATTATTTTACTTACCTTTATTCAGTGAATCCTTTTTTTTTCTGCAAATATTTTCGGAAAGTTCCACTGCTTTTGCCTCAAACGTCAAGTTTTCTTAATTTAAATTTGATTTGACAACTGTTATTTTTACTTTCAAAAAGCTGGATTGTTCGAAGCGGGAGTCCAAATGAGATGATTCCAGCTTTTTCCAATGAACTGACCAAGGCAAATAATTTATATCGATAACCAATGGTATTGTTGCCAGCCCAGGGGTCTCGCTATTTGATGGTAGATTGGTGGTGAAATAAGTGGAGCATGAGTACAAAACACTGGTATTTTATTGAAATGAAGTTAGAATTGCCTTCAACAAAGGGTTTCACTCAGAATGAAGATCCCAATATAAAATACAAACTAAACTTACCGGAGGAACATTCTCAAGAGTGGTGGATGTATTGTTCTCTTCAAAGGTCTGCAAAAAACTCAAAATCGCCCTCCGATTTTGTTGAAGTCCAATTATGCATGTCATCAAGATTTCTGCATTATTGGTTAATTCCGACTATTATAATTTGATTTCGGTAACTGAATATCTTGTTGATCGATCTATTATAGTACGGTGCATTACGGTCATGAATTTGTAAATTGAAATGCATTTTGAGAATTTACCTTCTGACAGTAATTTGTTGATTTTCGTTATAATTTCGAACGTATTTATACATTTAGTATCTGATGCGATAGGTTATTCAGTAGTTGTGAGGTCCCTATCTATATATTTTTTTTTACAGTCATTGTAAAAAATGCTGTAAATGGGTTTGAATTTTTCTTTTAGAATTGATATTTGAGTGGAGTGGATGTGGTTGGGCATTTGAGCGAGTGGATGTAGTTGGACATTCTATTATTCAATATATTTTCGATATTTTCTGATAGACTTGTGGGAGAGTAATATAACTTGTTGTGGGGGTGGCTTTTAATTGTTTTGGTTAGGATTGTAAACTTTGTGTATTCTCTATTTACTACATTTGTTTATGAACTTCATATGATAATTATTGTTTAGTGAAGTTTTTTAAACTTTTCCTGAACTATTATATCTCAGTTCTGACTAGGGAATAGTATTGTTCTTGTCTGCCATATTCAGTACAACGCTTTTTTTATGTTGGATTGGATGATTTTACTGGAAAGTTTATTACCCGGGTCATTTGTTCTCCTTCTCTCATTCATGTGAGTCCAAAGAAGATATTATTTCGCAGTTTTGGAAAATGG
>JAFIRS010007144.1:0-27822 GCA_018342105.1 Gonioctena quinquepunctata | reverse complement strand
ACCAATCGTCCCTTGAGCAACCCCGGAGGGATCTGACAACAACCACCCAAAACGCTCGGCTGGGCGAAAAGGCCGATTAGCAATCGACAAACCCACCAAAAATTGAACAACCGAAAAATCAGTCGAGTTCAAAACAATCGAATGAATAAGATATCACCTGAAGATGGGTGAATTTCCCGAAATCAAATCTCCCTTTTTGAGGACAAATAAGACGAAACGTGGACAGAAATTCAAAAAACTATCAAAATTTTTGTTCTAAGATGAACCCCAAAAATTTAAAAAATTGCTGTAAATTACTTTTCCGGGAATTTTGTTTTCAACCCTTATCCTTTTTTGAGGATAATTATCTCGTGTCAATGATACAATTAGAGTTTTTTTTCCCTACAAACAGATATTTTGTTTATTATTTAATTCATGTTTAAACTTTGAAATAAATTTTTTTAAAAATTTTTTTCAAGTGATATTGAGATCAAGTTACTGTCTATATCGTTGTTGCTGGTTATACTTCCCCCCTTTATTTGAGTTGTTATAGAAATATTAAAGCATTTGGGGTATGTAACCTTTTCCCAAATTCGGGTTGAAAAGTTTGGTTTATATGAAACTTTTCATGGAAAAATTTAAGGTTTATATAAACACTTTTGATTGAAAAGTTTAAGGTTTTTAAAAAATAGTAATGCTGTTTTATTTTCAATCAACATTTTCCCTTCCTTCTGAAACACGATTCGTTGCTTGATTATGGAATTTCGAATAAATAGATAAATCATGAAATCTACTTTTTTGGAAAAATTTAGAACACTCATTGAGTAATTCTATCTTTTGGGAAAAAAATTTGGGGAATTAAGTAATTCATCGCACAGATTGCCCTTCTATCCCCTTTTCGTGATTTCCGAAACCCCAAAATAAAATGGGGAAATTTCCAAAATTTCCTTCAAAGCAATTGATTCATAGAAATTTTTTGGGGTTCATTTTTGATTTAAACCCCGTGCTTTTGAAATAAAATACAAGTCTCTTCAGCGTATCGTTCCCAACCCCCAAAGCGGTAACCATTTTGAACACTGAACATATCGAGGCACGTCATTGCCCCTTTTTCTCGTACCGCAACACCAATTCTCGCCCCCCTTTCAGATTGTGAAAGGGCTTATTCAATGTCGCCATTATATCGATCCCTTTTTACCTTGCAATTATCTCGTCATGTTGATGTAATTTTGTATGGCCCCATGCGTTTCTTTGGGTTTTAGGGGTACACAACCCTTTACCGGGGATTTGCCAAAAAATCGTGAATTTTCCCCATGTAGAAAAAGTTGTATCTTTCGTCAATATTCAAAAAAAAATTTTTAAAAATAAATCTGTATTTCGGGGAAAGCTTTCCAAAAAAAATTACTTTTTATAAAACAGCAAAAGCTATAAAAATATTCAATCGTGTATGGGGGCCAAATATCCGAAGGTACTTTCCGCGATAACCGATTTGGGCTTTTAAATGGCAATAAATTTCAAAATACCTTTAAAAAAAATTGAAATCTTGTGGTGATGTGAAGAAACCGGTTTCCTGGTATTCGCCCCATTTTCAAAAACAAAATGAAATAATTGTAAAAAATGAAATAATCGGTTTTAAAATTTCTTAAATTCATCCGGGTTTGATCAATGGAATAACCTCCCTATCCCAAATTTTAAAACCCCTTTGGTTTTTCCCAAAATTTCCCCCATAAATCAAAATATCGGAAGGTTTTTGGGAATAAAAGTGAAAGAAAAAACCTTTTGACTTACTAATGAAGGAACCCTTCTCTTTTGGGGTCCAAATCCGTGCCCAGGTCCTTTTTTTAAAACCCAAACGGGGAAAGGGGAGTCTTTTAAACCCCGCAAAGCTTCCCCTTAAAAACTCTATTATCCGTTTATTCTTTCGATAGTGGGTTAAACCTTTTTATCATTTTCCTTTTCCATGCTGGTTGTTCGGGACAAATTGTTTGTGTGGGGTTGAAGTTTGGAAAATTTTTTTAAGTACGGTGTTGGGATTATTCTCGCGATTATGATATGGGGTTTGGGGCAGATCTCGGATTTGACCGGATATGAAAAAGTATAAAATCGGAATCCCTTGGATCTTCTTCATTTTAAAAAATTTTTTTAAAAAATTTCAACCCCGGAAATTTTTTAATTTTAATTTAATTGAAAAATTTGTTCCGGGTTTTTTGGTTATCTAATTTGAAAAAATTTTGTAAAATTTTCAATTCCGTATTTTTGGAATAAATTCCTCCCGCCCCAAAAATTCCGACGTTTTTTTTAGTATATTAAACCGACTAAAAAAAATTTTATTATTTCACTTTTCATACCATTTTAAGAAAAGGGGAAAAATTTTAAAAAAAATGTTATTGATAAGGAAAAAAAAGTGATTCTTAAAGGTCTCAATCACATTGGTTTAACCCCTTCCCCCGGTAGGAAATGTTTTCCCTTTTTGGGGCTCAAACAGCTCGGGTCTGAAAGTTGAAAATGGTCTAAAATAGAGATACTTTTAAAATTATGTGTGATAGCTCATTGGACCCGGAATAACGCCTAAAAAAAGGTGCCAAAAGCGTGTTTGCACATAAAAAAATTGCAAAGTTATAAACTTGAAAATGGAAAAAATCGCATTTCGTTTTTGCCAATATTTCAAAATATTGTATTTAAGAAATTTAAAAAAATTATTCTGGAAAAAAGAGGAAATTTCCACTAAAAGCTCCCGGAACTCTATCTCCATTATTTATAATTTTAATTTTTGAAAATGGGGAAATTTTTAGGTTGCGCGCCGTCAAAAGCGAGTACGCCCTTTTAATTTTTTAATTAATTTTTTTGAATTTAAAAAACATCGTGTTCTGTCTTAATTGTAAATAATTTTTTTTTTTTAAATAATTGTCGTAAGAATTTTTCGCTTCGTGGAGCCTTTCTCATATACATACTACATAAAATTATTAAAAATATTCATTTTTTTTTTCTTTATCATCATATTATCGTTTTTTCAATAATACAAGATATAAATTGATTTGCAAAAAAAATTTTTCCCACCATTTGTTGATAATTTTTTTATAAACAAATTGATGATTTCAATATTCAAAAAAATAAAAATTCCACAACTTTATTATATTACAAATATTATGATTTTTTTTCCCACCATTTGTTGATAATTTTTTTATATTTCTATTGTTTAAATAATTGGTTGGGACATTATTTTTTTTTTCTTAAAATCATAATTGACAGTCCCCCTATGAATCCCGTTTTTTTTATAAAATTTCGTTGTTTATTAATTTACCAATTTTTATAAAAATTTTAACTTTGTTAGATTTGTTTTCTGAAATTTCAAATTTCAAAAAACCTTTTCAAATATGGAAAAATATTTTAATTTTTTATTGTACTTTGGGAATTGGAATTGGGAAAAATTGGAAAAAATTTATTTCTATAGTTTGTTATATATGGTTGTTTTCTTAAATTTTAGAAGTTCCAGAAAAAAAATATTGAAATAATCAATTTGTTAATAAAAAAATTATCAACAAATGGCGGTAAATTTTCTTTTTGCAAATCAATTCATATCTTGTATTAATAAAAAAACGATATGATTATTAAGAAAAAATTTTTTTTTAACAACATTACAAAATAACAACATACAACAAACATACAAACATACAAAATTTTTACGACCATTATTCAAACATTGTTTTCATTTACAATTAAGACAGAAGTTCGAGAAAATTTTGTTAGTTAAAAATCGTTTAACTTGTTGAAAAATTAACTTTGAAAGAAATTTCAACAGGAAATAATTATTTATAGTGTTCGAATACACCCTATTTTTTTTTTAAATTAAAAAAATTTAATACCTGAAATAAATTAATTAATTTTGTCTAACTTTTGACGCCGGGGTGCAACCTAAAATTCGCTTGGGGCCCATTTTCAGCGTTAAATTTTATAAATAATGGAGATGAGTTCGGGGGGTACGGAGTTTTTTTTGAAAATTTCCTCTTTTCAAATTTTTTTAAATTTTCAAATATCAAAGTATATGAAATTTGGCCAAAAAGAAATGCCATTTTTTCATCTTCAATTGTTTTTTTTTAATTTTTTAATAATACCCTTTCACATTTTTAGGCATTATTCCGGATCCAATAATTCACAATAATTTTAAACAGTATTTTCAACCATTTTCAACTTTCAGTAGACAGGGTTTCCTTAGGAAAAAAAGGGTTTAAGAGGTTAAAATTACTTCTCCTGGGTTGTAGTCACCTGTGGTTGAGGATTTTTGTGACTCGACCCCAGGGTCCCAATCTGCCTCCCCAGGTTGCCACGAAGTCTCAATCTGGCCACTCCTTTGGGGGGTTTTGGGATCAGAGGGTGGATGTATTTTCTCTGGTCATTTCGTAGACGGAGCTATGGGGGGAGGTTGGTTTTAGATGTGTGGGAAAGTGAAGGTTTCCAACTATTGGGTAGTCTGCGTCTACCATCGCGTTTATTGAGGAAGTTCGGGCGTTTCTCGATCTCAAGCGCTTCACGAATGACTCTCGCTCAAATGGCCCCAAAATGTGAGCCGAAACGTCGGAATTATCGATTCTCTAGACGCGAACTTTCAATATTCAGAATAAATGTATATGTATTTTTGGTAATATCTTTTTTTTATACCTTAATGTTATGAGCGATATTCATTAGGCTTGCCGGCCAAGCGGTACAAGCGCTCGGCTTATAACCCGGAGATCCGGGGTTCGAATCTCAGCAAAAACTTTTTTATTTTATTGTATTTAGCGTCGGCGGCTCATCAGACAGCGCATGAGCCCTGACGGCTCAGCGGGATTTCAACAGAGGCTCCCGGGGTCTCCTTACTGGTTGAGCTTCGGCAGAGAGACCCTTGGCAGGGACAATGGCTGAGTACGTCGCGACGTCTGGAGGCTCGTTGGGGTTCCCTCGGTTCAGGCTGGCTGGGCCGTAGGTCTGTCTGACTGAACCGCGGGTACTTCTACTTTGACATTTAGGCGATTTGATTATTTGATGATTTGACGATTTGACGTTTTGACGATTTGACGATTTGATTATTTAATTGTTTTTAAAATTGTTTTTTACCGCTTTCTTAGTTGTTTGAACAACCCTCAGAAGTTAATGAAAACGGACGAGTTAAAATCACGGGGCCCTTTACCTTTTGGGGGACCCGAAACCATCTTTGGGACCTTAAAAAATTTTCACCAGCTGCGGATTCGAACCCGAGCCGGGTGGAAAATGAACAAGATCGCGCTGTTCCCCTGAGACAAGCCCGATTTTTAAGTTTGTGATTTGATCTTTTGATCATTCCATCATTCTATTATTCCATCATTCGATCATTCGATCATTCGATCATTCGATCATTCGATCATTTGATCATTTGACGATTTGAAAATTTGATGATTTGATAATTTGAAGATTTGACGATTTAAAGGTATATATATATATATATATATATATATAAATATATATATATATATATATATATATATATATATATATATATATATATATATATATATATATATACATATATATATATATATATATATATATATATATATACATATAATATACAGAGTGGACCCACTTGAAAGCGGGCCACCTCTCTAAAACTGTTAGTTATTATCCGAATCAGAAGTTTTTTCCACTAGATAGAGCATCAATAGTTCTAGTTGAGTGCCATAAATCCGAAATGAAATTTCACGGCCTACTTCGAATTTTTCTCAAGGTCAAAATTAAAAAAAAACTTTTTTAATAAATTTGACGAGCCATGATTTGTGGGCCAAATGGGTGTGACCAAAAATTTCACGATAAAATTATTTTTTTAAAAAGAAAATGATAAGTGAAATATTTATATCAATATCGAAATATTTCAAATAGTTGTCATATAAATCACAATTTTGAAATGATATGGCTCAAATACCTCAGAACATAATAACTCTTTGGGTTGTTATTTAAACCCGTTTGTTTTTTAAAGTGGGAAAAACTCTGTACATCCAATAATATAATTACCAATAAAAATAAAGAACTACTAAAAAGAATTTTTAAAGTAAAATTTTTTCACATTAAATTTTTTTACTGTTCAACCAAATCCCAAATTGATACTTTATCGTATCATTTTTAATTTAAATAAATTGATCAATGGTTTGGGGGATATTTTCCAAAACCGTCCTATCCTTTCCGGTTTTTCTTTTTGCTCTTGGGGTTTTTTAAATTTTCTAAAAGAAAGCCCCTAAAAAAAAACCAAGGAGTCAAAACCCGGGGAACTGGGGAAACTCGATCAATTATTTCCCATCCACCCCATTAGGAAAATTTTCCAACCAACCTGCTATTGTGGTGGAACGGCCTTAAAAATTAAATAGAAATGAGTCTATTTCTAGTAAGGGGTTATTTAGGGTTGGGGAAAATTGTTTTCAAAAAAAATTAAAAAAAATTTTTTTAAATTGTTTTAAAAGGGGGAATTTTTTGGTATGTAATATTCCCCCAAACACTTATTTTTTTATGTCTTTTGCGATTTTTATTCAATATGGTTTTTTTCCTCCGGGGCCTTGTATTTAAAAAAACTGTTCCTTGGTTTTTTAATGTTGCCCTAACTGAACAAAATATTTTCTGAAAATTCCTGTTATTTAGATATTCTCCTTGGCCCATAAAATACTCCATCCTCTTTCATTAACCCTTCTCCTATGGTGTGAAGAAACTTTGGTTTGAAGGGGCTTCATCTTATTTATTTTAAGTTTTCCCTTTATTATTTCCGGTAAGTTTTTTAAACGCATTCTCACCTTGTTTTGGTTTTATTAAAATAATTTCGAATTCGTTCAAATTATTTCGTCTCTTATTTTACAATATATCTATTCTCGAATATCTTAACAAACAGCTCCCCCCTTTTTGATTGAAAATTTGGTTTATTCGGCCCATGGCTCTGCTAATATTCGACGCTCGGATGCATGTTTTAAAAATTACATACTTCCTTTCGGATCTGTCGTTGTTACCCAAATTTTACTATTTCAATTTTCTCCTCGAGTCAAGGTTATCACCATACGTCTTTATTGTGTAGGTTCTTGAGGAGTTATAAATCTACTATTAACACTGACAAATTTGTGTCTTTCGTCTATTTTTGGGTGACTTGTCATCTCATAACAAAAAGCAAACCTCTTAATAAAAAAGAAATTTTTGAAATGTGGTATCCCAAGCATGTTTGATGGAAAACAAGATTGATATTTGGGATAACTGTAAACACCAAAAGGAATTTTCGTGAAAGAAAAAGGAAGGCTTGCACAGTTTAAACCCAAACCAATGATCGAATTTCATCAAAATCATGGTTAGTTAGCATTGAAAATGGTAGAATAAATGTATCGAATTGTATCGGGATTTGGTTGAAAAGTACAAAAATTAAAATGTGTAGGCACCCTCATTTCAATTCCTTCTTTGTAGTTCATTTATGGTTATCAATATTGGTTTTATTGATTTGAAAATTATTACTATTTGATGTAAAGATGTAATTTAATTTCTTTGGCAAAAAGTGCAGTGTTCTGATGGACATAACTATCTCCTATACTATGGAGTTACGTTTGGAAAAAACATAATTTGACCCATTTTGAATAACTGCTGTTTACAAACTCGACTGCTAATGACCTGGGCTTTTTTAACGATTTTTTTAACAAGATTGTGATTTATATGCGCTATTCGAAATATTTTGATAAAGGATTGTTTTACTTATGCCATATTTCTGTTGAAAAACGAATTTCTGTGAAATTTTGGTCACCCCTTTAAAGCTCGTCTTTTTTAAAAAAATCGCTAATAGATTTTGTTTGTCTTGAAAAAATTAAAGTAGGCCTGAAATTTTTATTTTATTTCAAATTTAGGGCATTCAACAGAACTTGATGCTCTATCTACTAAAAAAAAAACTTCTGAATCGGATAAAAAAACAGTTTAAAGAATGGCCCGCTTTCAAATGGGTCCCTAATTAATATTATATATAAATAATAATATATATATATATATATATGTATGTGGGTTATCTTTCTTTTTCGTTTTTAAAGGATATTAAACACTCCTACTGATATATATGTTTTAATAAAAAGTAACAAAGAAATTGTTTTTACAAGACTAAAGATTTGACATGGTGTAAATAATAATGCCTCCTTCCCCCTTCCCCCGTCATTGTTTGGACATTGAGAGTCAGTTTGTTCACCATAGGCGGAACACTCTGGGTATAAAAAAGAAAGTCATTCAACATTCCGCCCCCGTTGAAGGCTAAGGCGTTTCAACAACAAAATGTAATAAATCTTCCGGATGTTGATAGGAAGTTTGCAGTTTGTTAGCCGTTCAACTTCACCATTTTGAGGATTTTATGAAGACCACTCACCCTGTACCAAATAAAGTTTAAGGAATTGTCCAAAGGCCTTCATGGGAGGTGTGTTTTACCCTTTGTAGCACCGTATCACCAACTTTGAATAAATTTGCCAGTTTTCCCCTTAAATGTTGTTGTAAAGTTGATAAATACTCGTTACTCAGCCTTGAAATTTGTTTTTTTTTTAAATTGTTGAAAATATGTTAATTTTTGAAGCCATCTTGAAGGTCAGTTTAGTACAGAAGTATATATCTCCGATAAGGAAATGACTTGGGTTAAGGGAATAAGGTCCAAGGATCTGGATAAAGGAGTCAAAGGTCTTGTAGTTCAATATGCCCCAATCTGAACAAAAAACAGTTTCAAACCCTCGATGAGATAGCATCCCCGAAATTTTTTCAATGGTGCTTGGCCGACTTGACTAAACCCATGTGTGGAGACCAGGAGGAAATTCCTTTTAATGTTATTTCAATTAAAAGTTATTTAGCTAATTGTCACGGCCCTGACGGTGAAAACGATTTCGCGTAATTGTTATGAGCTAGAAATTTGTTGCATTGTCGAATTAAATTTTTTCAAACACCTCTCGGATATAAATCTTTTGAAACGTTGAGAAAGAATCTGTCGAAAAGTCACCAGCCAGCCCAAATGCACACCCTGGGCCAAAACGATAAACAAAGATAACATTTGATTATTTTCCCTTGCCGTTTACCATCCTTTATATAAAATGGCCCACTATCCAAACCGCTATTATAAAGGACTGAGGCCTCCGTTTGCAAGTCCCCATTTTTTTTATTTTATGGGTTTTAACCCTAAAAGAATCAGCATTGATGCAATTTTTTTTGATTGTGCCTTACCCTATCAATACTCGTCTCAATTGATAAAGATGTTGCGAACCGGAAGAAAATTCTTTATATCTCATTTAGATAATAAGTCTTGCACCGTGATTATAAGAGATGATTAAGGATGTTTTTATAGAACATTGGAATTAGTACTTCCACCCACACCAAAGAGACATCGCATCAATGGGACTGAGATAAATTTTATTTATGGCTGTCTTACCCTTGCATAATTTTTTAAAGTTCATCAGAAAATTCCTGCATTTATCGATTTCAAAAGGGTAATGAATGCTTGAAAATTTCTCACTGGTTAAAGACCGTCCTGACGGTAACCCTTATTCAATGTATTATTTTTTTAACCTAAAAGATAAGCCGTTTTGTTTTAATTTTTTTTGAATAAAACACTAAAGATCTCCCAATGAGTTTTGGTAAAAAGATTAACCACCTTGGGTTTTATTCGGGAAGATCTTGAACATTTAATGTAACCATTTTGGGCCAATGCCAGGGTTTTTCACCAAATATTTTGGTCCCGACCACCATAAATCGCACGTTAAAAGATTCTCCGGACTAAGGCCTCGTGATATAACATCTGCCGGGTTATCTTTTGAACACACATGGCGCCACTGACTGACAGACGTTAATCGCTGAATTTCAGTAACTCTATTATAGTTTTCCCAATATCAATTGCAGGAGCATAAAAAAGTCTTGCGGCGAAATCCTGTGAGCAGCAGTGGCGGAGATAACTAATTTTATTTAGATATTTTAAGATTTTAAAAATACTTCATAAATAATGAAAAATGAAAAAAAATTAAAGACAAGCTTTTATTTATACAAAAACATTAAGAAAAAAAAACTAGAATATCCTACAAAACTAGAATATCCTAAAACGTATTTCGATCGGCACACACCAAGACCACAGACGCTACTGGTTTTTAATCTTTCAGAGCTATTAAAACACAAATATAACGCGTGATTCATGACCTCCCCTCGTATAGCCACACCTGCAAGCATTGATTTTCGACTTGATTGGCCCAGACGAATCGGTTGTAGAACAGTCAGCAGTCACTCAAGTCCACGTTGACTATCGGCTCTTTTGATCTACCGTTTGCCGACGGCGAATGTTTACGAGTAGTACAGATTATTTTTCGTTCCGTTTCTTCGCATATACGCTCGTGTTAGCGAAGTGAGTTTTTATTTGCTTCCTATAGAAACAGCTTCTGCAATTGATATTGGATGGACTATACAAACAAATGTTTTCCACCTTTTTGGTGAAGCAGATATCCACGACAAGACTCTGGTGGAATCGCACCATAAATGTATATTTGATATATCGGCGTCTAAGTCATTTATCACTAGATTTGTCAATTCGGCTAATAAAAGTGCACCAGAAAGTTCAAGTTTCGGCAAGGTTAATACTTTAGTGGGAGCGACTCGCGATTTTGCGCATATTTACCGAACACATACTTTGCCCATTGAATTTTCGGTTCTCAAGTAAACGCATGCGCCGTAAGCCGCTTCAGATGAATCTGAAAATCCGTGTATTTAGACATCTATTGCGTTTTCCATGGAGATAAATCTTGAAATGGTCAATTTACCTAACAAATGCAATTGTTTTCTTAATTCGTTCCATTCAGTATAAATGTCCAAGGGCAAACTTTCGTCCCAATCTAAGTAAGACCTTCATAAAGTTTGAAGAAGTATTTTTTCCTTGATAATAACTGGACCCACCAGCCCTAGAGGGTCGAACACTTGAGCCACGGTTGAGAGTATGGTTTTCTTAGTGACAAGATCGCCATATTTTAAATTTGACATAACTTGAAGAGTGTCATTTTTCGCATTAAAAATAAGTCCAAAGGTTTTTATACACGAATCGTCTGATATAATATATTGATCTACAATATTTTTTGAATCATTAGATTTATCTAATATTTTTGTGTTATTGCTTACCCATGTTCTGCGTTGAAATCCACCTTGCGCTAATATATTACTGATTTCACATCGCATTTGAACTGTTTCAGTGATAGAATTACTACCTGTTATGAGATCATCCACATAAAAGTCTCCCATTATAATCTTACTTGCCATAGGATATTTATTTTCATTTTGTGAAGCTAATTCTCGCAAACAACGCGTGGCAATAAAACTTGAAGGAGATTCACCATAGGTTACCGTATTGAGTTGATAATCCCGAATCTCTTGATCAGCTGATTCGCGCCAGACAATGCGCTGCATATCTCGTTGACGTTCGGTCACTAAAATTTGTCTGTACATTTTGACTGTCTCCTATTATAACAAAACGATGTTTTCGAAATCTTATTATTATTGAAAAAAGTTCATCCTGTATAACCGGCCCGGTTAATAACACGTCATTTAACGAAAGGTTCTGATCTGTTTTCGCGGAAGCATCGTATACTACGCGTAATTTGGTGGTAGAGCTCATCCAGTATTGAAACGACCACTTTGGCCTTCCCCCACCTAACAACCAATTTTTATCGAAGATACCCGAACCATTGTCTAACTATGGCTATTAATAGAAATTCCATAGGCGTACCACATTATTTGGTATAGGCGATTCACGAGACGTAGATAACTTACACTCCTATAACTTTCCTAACACTCCTATTTCTTTTTCCGCTACTGAATAGTACTTAACACTGGGCATTTTGGCAAGGTAACTTGAGTAAACTATTGCAAAGTTGAATAAATAACTGCACTACCTATTTATTAATTCAACAAACCTAACCTTTCAAACGCTGCATGCCAAGACACTGGTGAAGATTCGCCGTAGCACAGCAAATCGTGTCCACTCGTGTTTTCCCCCTCTCTACCTACCAAAAGGTCGTTTCAATACTGGATGAGCTCTAGTACTGGATTCTTTCAATACCCCGTGGTGTGGCAAGTAGTATACCGGGTGTGTCGCTGTGTAACTTTCAGTCGACCTATTTATTGAATCGATATTTGTCATATGACCCATGTTCTCATATTCTCGCATAAATTCTATATACCTTAGTTTCAACTCGGAATTGTAAGAAAATCTTTTTTCTAATGACTTGAATCGTGTAACTGCGAGATCTCTGGAATTTCCGAAATTATCGGGTAAATTTTTCGTAGGCAATTCAATAATAAAACGACCGGTGTCATCGCGTCGCGTTCTTTCTGTAAAAATTCTTTCACATTCGCTTTCTTCGTAGGTCCAATCGGGTTTATCAGTCAAGTCTTCGATGCGCCAAAACTTCTCTAGTTGAGCACTTAATTTATCGGTAACTACATGACAAGAAGACTGTGAAATTTTCTGATTAGTGGCATATATAGGACCCGATATAAGCCATCCCAAGCTTGGTTTTTGAATAATAGGTTTATTCGGACCGTTGTTAATTTGGCCTATACACAGGAGTTCCCAAAAAAATACCTGCTCCAAGTAATATATCTATTTGATTTGGACTGTTGAAATGCGGATCAGCTAAAGTTATATTATAAGGAATTCCCAATTCTGACACGTCAATGGAAGTGTTTGGAATATTTCCCGTAATTTTATCTATAATCAAAAATGATATATCCTTTTTGTAATTATTGTGTAAGGACATGATTGTTGCTGACGTCCTTCCTGCAATTTTCGTGGAAGTTAAACCTATACCTGTCATCGAAATATTGACCCTTTTGATTAATAAATAGTCCAAGTTTTTCAGCTAGGGTTCTGCTAATAGAATGAGATTGTGAGGCGTTATCAAGTAATGCACGACCCTGCGTTTTATTGCCTTGTTCATCAAGGATAAAAAGAATAGCTGTCGATAAAATGATTTGTAATTCAGGCTTATTAGGCATATGAACAGTGAATGCTGCTCGTACTTGTTCGTCATGTTTATCAGTTTTGACCGAATCCTTCTCTTCAGACCTTTGTTCAACCGTAGTGGTATTTGAATTCCTGTCTGAAATGTGAGATTGTTGCTTTCGATCGCTTTCAATGCATAAAAAAGAGTTATGTCTTTTTTGTCAATGTCTGCAAGTGCTTGCACGGCACTCTGAGTTTGAATGACCTGACCTTAAACAGTTTGTGCATAATTTCAGCTTTTTTATTTCTTCCAGCCTAGTAGAAACTGGAACTTTGAGTAAATTTTTACAAAAGTAAACGGAATGGGTTCCCTTACAAAAAGAACATCGATAATTATTCGTAATCATAAATGAATGTTTTTGTTCGCTAATCTTTCGATATTTATTATCAAATTTGTGTTGTTTCTCAACCGTATTGCTTGAAGAAGAGGACAAGAGTCTCCAAAATGCCATACTTGTCATTTAGAAATTTTTTGAAATCCCCCAACTTCGAATCTTTCAGCTTTGCTGAATGCGATTTCCACTCGCGGTTGGTGCTTTTCACATCAAGCTTTGATGTAAAAAGATGCATTAATATTAGATCCCAAGTATTCGTGGATTCGCCCAAATTATTTAGAGCTCTCAAATGCTTATTAATATCATCTTAAAATTTTCGCAATGATTGCAAAGAATCCCTTGTAATTGGGGATATATTGAATAAAGAAGCCACATGAGCGCGCTTAATTAATCTTTTATTGTCAAATCGAGAGCCGTGTCATAGTTATTTTCTGATATTTCCATTGATTCAATCACTTGTTTCGTATCAGCCTTAACCCGTAACTGGTACTACCCTTCTTTTGCACCATTGGTACTTATACCGGGTCACATAGACCCATATTTCAAAAATAGAATTAGGAGTTCAGAAACCAAATTTTGATTCATTCAGGTGAAAGAAAATAATAAATACAACATTGATGACAATTTTATGTGGAATAAAATTCATTTTATACAGTCTGGACACACGGTACAGCACCATTTGAGACATATTGGTTTTTTCACATGCTCTACAAACATAGCTAGT
Organism: Gonioctena quinquepunctata; assembly: GCA_018342105.1. Lineage (NCBI taxonomy): Eukaryota > Metazoa > Arthropoda > Insecta > Coleoptera > Chrysomelidae > Gonioctena > Gonioctena quinquepunctata. The sequence continues at coordinate 13,766 of JAFIRS010007144.1, read as the reverse complement.
TTTCGTCTTCTTTCGGGGGGCAGAGGCCACATCTCTTCCTTTTTTTGTTTCCCTGAGTTTCTCCGGCTCTCTGGCTATACGTGAATTGGATTCCAAAAATATCCGCTGCTCTGTCGCGAATTTTGCGCGGAATGAAATTATTGTTGATTCTTGTGTGGACGTGTTGATAGCAAAGGGCTGATCCAAGTTCCTTCAGATAATTATATCGAGATATTTCTCCTCCATGTCTTGCAAATTGGTATAAGACACGACTGTTCACTCCTGATATGTTCAAAATACAATAAAATACTGTAGTGGGCCATTTTCTGGATCGACGAGATGTACTATAGTTGGCACACTTTTCGTCTAATGCATCAACACCGGCTTTGGTACTATTATAAAATAGTATTATATCTGGTTTTTTTATGGTATTATCGACTCGATCATCATGGTGCATAGAGGATAGCAAAATGACACTTTTATTTTGTTTTGGGACGTAGCTGACAAGAGTAAGGTCGGATGTGAAACCAAAAATGGAGGAACCTACTTCTCTAGCTTTGGATGGTAAAAATGCAGCAGGTTATTATTTTTCATAGTTCTTACAAATGTCAGGCTTTTTTCTTCCAACATCCGAGCTGCCTCAATTGATGTATACCAATTATCTGCAGTGAGATTACGTTTCGAATGATAGAACGGTTCCGTAATTCTCATAACAACTTGTGTAGGGTGCGAAAGTGATTTTTCCTTGAATTGTTTGCTACTCTTTGGTTGTTTATTGATTTCTTTACCGGTATACACTTCGGCATTGCACATATGATGTGTTTTGGAATTAGCCAAAATCTGAATTTTGATGCCGTACTTAGCCGGTTTGTTCGGGATGTACATCCTAAAACAAAATCGTCCTCTAAATGGAACCAACATTTCATCCAAAGTCAGGAATATTCCGGGAGTATAGTTAATTTTTGAGTTTTCAACGAATATTTTGAATATAGTGGATATTGGAGCAAATTTGTCTGTTTCGCGTCGCTCAGCTCGCGTTTCGAAGTCATCAACCTAATGGCAGCCAAAAGGAATAGAAATCTTGCTAACGTCATGGTACACCGAAAAATATCTCTACCTGTTCCATCTGCTGCCCAAAGAGATTTCAAATCTTCATGGCCAGATTTGAAAATTCCTTACAAATATAATAGGCCAATAAATGCTTCCACTTCAACTTCATTGGTGGGTTGTATAAAACGGGGATGAAATTCATATCTTAAGTTATGTTCAGTTTTGCATGAGCTGTAATTCACTTTTATTACCTCAATTTTCTTGTTGGTGTTTATAACAATCTCTGCCAAAATATCGTCGGAAATAATCAATCTCCATGCTTGTAATGGAGATTCAGACGGGGGATTTTCTCGTGCAGGACCTTTTAGCCCTGGTAGAATGGTATGAATATTCTCTGCCCGCTCTCGTCCTCTAACTGGAGCTTGTTGTGCCCATTTCATACAAGGTTTTGCTGTTTTCTTATTCAATCTTCCATAAAAAAATCTCCTACCCATAGTTTCTTCTATATCATCATTTATACCAAAGTATTGTTCATTACTATTATCGTTTTCACTTCCGCTATACTCTGTATTGGCTCTCCAGTTTTCATCTTTTTCGGGCACCCACTCATCATCTTCACTATCTGTATCATGAACACTAAACAATTCATGATCAGATTCTCCTTGTTCGCTTTTATCCCCATCAAGAAGAATAATATTCGTTGCATCCATTTCATCATCCGCTGACATACATTGGGAACCTGAAGGACCTGCTTCATCTTCTATCGTAATTTCTTCATCAGCCCAAAAATCTTCGCTGGTCAATATATCAGCAAGTTCATTGTCATGTAAAGGTTTTCTTGTGTCCATATTCACTGTAAAAAAAGGGATATTGAAATTATCTAAAATTATGAAATAATCAGTACGAGGTTTTAAAACATTGATTATACTTACGTAATGATGAAACTGCAAAATATTTCCTAACTACTATCACCAGTCGAAACAGTACTGCAGTAGAAGAGAAGTCACGGATCATCAATTATCTGCGCTTTTTGACTCGAAAGAGAGGGGTGTGCAAATAAATCGCTGCGTCGTACAGACCCGGTAGTAGCAGTTACGGGTTAAGAGAATCTTTCGAATAATGAAATTTTTGAGTCTTGTTTAAATTTGGATTAGTATTGACCTAAGAGTTGAATGTGTCAAAGAAATAAGACCATTCCTTGTAATCCCCTGAGAATGAGGGTACAGGAATCGTTGGCAGAATAGTTGGATTTAGCATATTCATATGTATCGCAGGAGTAGTGGTCTGAACTTGACCTGGGTGTACAATTGGTGCTGACATCTGTGATATCGATAACTTGGCTTCAGCGACCAATTTAAAATAATCGTTTCCAAACACTTCACGATATTTCATTTGTTCCTGAGTATTTTCCAATATTTCGATTTCGTCTTGAACTTCATCAAATTCGCTATAAGTTTCATTATTTTTTTCTAAACGTGATTCTAACTCAATTATCTCTGCTTTATCTGTGAATTGTAGACTTTCTAGAAATGTGGAAAATCGCGTCAGCCTGCCTTTGATATGGCCCCTTTTTATTTTCAAAATTTTAACTTCTTCAGCCATGCTGATTTTTTATTTCAATGAACCAATAAATTATTTGAGGATATTTGAATATGTTCTCCCTCAGATTGAGACCAAGAAACAATAGGTATTAAGGATGTTCGAGGGATAGAGATTGGAATGAACTCACCGCCGCTCAGCTATCTATTCGCCTATGCTTTTGTTTCCATTGCCCTACTCCACCACTAGAGACGTTCGTTGAAGCCCTTGTCTGCTGTCTACTTCGTTATATTTCTGCTTTCGGTTTGGTTGTGCCGCTCTCCGTATGAACTCCTAACCACAATTCGACTTATTTTCGATTCCAAGGATACGAATCTCAACGGTCAATGTTTAGGGTAACACTTATTAATGTTATTTCTTTTCTTTGTTGGAGTAAATGCCACTTCTCTTAATTTTATAGAGATAAGTGTGAATATAGTTTATGGTGATTGCTCTCCACTAAGCTTATATGTTGAAATGTTCTGAATAACTTACAGAGCGATTGTTTGTCTTGTGATTTTCCTTGCACTTTGTTGTCCTGCGTAACTTACAGGAGATTTTCACAATGCTGTTCACTGCGTAATTTACAGTCAACTGGCACTTTTGACTATCCGGCTCGAAGGTACCAATATTGGGGTTATTTTCTTTTTCGATTTTACAGAATATTAAAAACTCGCTGCTGATGAATGAATGTATCAAGCGGACTGTATAACTACAAAAGTCACTTAAAGAAACATTGTTTTACAAGACCTCAAAGTGTTTGACATGGTATGACAATAATAATGCCAACTCTCTCCCCGCCCTTCACACTTGTCATTGTTTGGACATTAGAGAATCAGTTTGTTCACCATAGGCGGACCCACTCATGGGTATAATAAGAAAGACATTCAACATTATATATATATATATATATATATATATATATAAATATATATATATATATATATATATATATATATAATGTAACGAAGTATTTATTGCAAGCTCCGTTACTAAGAACGGCTAACCAAAACTTTTAAGTAACTTTGGTACGTCCCCACCTATTTGGGGGTTTAATATTTATTATGGATTGGCAACAAACTAATGCCCCGTTCAGAAAATAAGTGTAAATATACGAAGCTACTGAAACGATCACAAAACCGAGCAAAAGAAAGTTCTCAAACCTTTTTGCACTGTACAAAAAATACTAAAATAGTTGTCTGACAATTTTTACTATGAGGGTAGAAAAATGTAAAATCATATTAGTAAAAACTTAGTATGCTTTTTCATAAGGGGACAAAAAGATAAGCTGCTCTTTGGTCCAATTCTTATGTCAATCAGACAAAAAGAGGGTCTTTCTTATTACGGTTTTCGTCCGATATTCTTTTAAATCCAGTGGATATAAAGCCAAGATTCATCAAGGGTCGCTCTTTCCTTTCAGTCCGAGAACAAGTAACTTCAATTGTTCTGCGAGCCGTCAACGAAAGTAGTTTCGTAAAGTTTTCATGCAGAATTCTCGTTTGAGTAGTGAGGTAACCGTAGGCAGGGCCGGTCCTAGCAGGTGTGCAACGCGTGCACCGCACGCGGGCGGACAAACTAAGGGGCGGCCGCGAGGCGGCCGCGAGGCGGCCGCAGGCCGCATTCAGTTATAACAATCAGCTATTTTTTGAAAGAAGAAAAATGAAACGTCTTTGCTCAGTTGGTTGTGTGTTGGTCTATTGTCCATTAGTATCTTCTCCTACTCTCATCTACACACATTCTTCATTTGAGAGCAAAATTCATGGCAGAGCCGGCAATGCAGCATAAAAAATTGAAATTTCTATAAAAAAAAACCAAGGGCCATATTTTTGACACGACTAAGTATGTTTGGTTCCTGTATGGCGCGGCGGCTTATTTATGTACTATAGTTTTATGATGTCAGTTGGAACGGCGAAAATTTTTAAAGGATTACCAGCGGCGAAACCTTTGAAAAAACGTGCTGCTGTTCGTCGGCGGCTTTTTTAAAAGGCCTTCGCCGCTGCGGCCTCCTTTGAATTTTTTCGCCGTGCCAACTTACTTGTAAAGACTATATATATCACAGTCGGCAGCGGCTCGCAGGTCAATGGTCAAAAGAAACTTTTATTTTTAGCGGTTTTTTATAGATAAGAAATGGATTGTTTCGACAAAGTTAAAGAGATGCGGCATCGGGATTTTTTTTGCTACTTTACCACTATATATAAACCATTTTCATTTCAAAATGTTCATTTAATTTTGAATCAACATACAATAAGACTGGTCATAAACACAATCAAGTGCAAGTGTAAGTTAATATTGGAAATTAGTGACAAGGTGTTGCTGTTGAGTATCGTTTAAATATTTAAATCAGAACTGTGGTGAGTACCAAAGCGCTTAACTAGATTTATGAACGAATGAAATGTTGTACAGGGTGTTTTCTACTTAGATAAAAAAAGTGGGCATATTTTTAAACTAATTTTTGTCACGATGATTCGTTTTGAAAATAAGTACAGAATGTTTGAAAATTCAAAATTTATTTTCAATTCTTTCAAAATTCGTTAGCACAAAATATAATTTTCTTACAAAATTATAGGTTACCAACCGGGGGAGTTTATAAAAATTTTAGTTTTTACCCAGATTTTGAAAGAGCGCTACGAATCATTATTTATTTTAAATAATTTGCTCTAACTTTTTCAACAGGAATGGAGATTTCTTATGAATAACCCATATTCTTACACATTAAGTAAAAAAAAGTATTAACAATGGTAGGTACTTTTTAGAGGTCATTTCGATGAATTTCAAAATTTCTGAAGAATTCCTATTCATTTTATCTGCATCTGTGAGCCATGATATACTTAACGTTCTTCTTACCTTTTACCTTTAGATGTCGTCCTCGTCCAAAAACAGAAAAACTAAAAGAGAGTCAGGTGCCTCCTTCTATAGAAAAGAGAAGAATAGAAGAATAGAAGAAATCTCAAGACAAGCGGGAGCATTGAAAAAGTATTTTGGAAAACCGGATAAAAGTGAGCCCGAACAAAAAGGTTTGAATCAAATCGCGGAATTTGATTATTCTCAACCATCAACATCCACCAGTACTAGTGAAACTAACAATAAATCAATAGATTTCACACCCGATTGAGGTGATGAAGCTGCGAATTCATCATCAAGCAGTCCCATTCCCAGTGAAGCTGGATGTAAAGATGAGAGCAAAGAGGAAGAGGGCTCTGCTCAAGTAGCACTAGATGATCCAGGTACTTGGCCTAACATTTTGACAAAAAAATATATTGATTTATTGGTAGAACACGGTCCCAAACAAGTTGCAGATTTAAAATTTTCGATTGATGAGAGTGGCAGAAAATTTAGCTGTTCATATTATAACAATACTTTAGTGAACAGGGAGAAAATAAATCGCGCGTGGCTCTGCTATTCCATAAAACTAAATTGTATTTTTTGTTTTGCATGTAAATTGTTCAGTAGAGATAGTTCAACACAACTTGTAAGTACTGGCTTTTCTGATTGGCGTCATTGTTCGGATTACCTCAATAAGCATGAAAATACTCTAAAACACGTTAACTCTATAAGATCGTGGTGCGAAATAAAGACGAGGATGGAAAAAAATTGTACTATTGACGCGGAACAACAAAATGTTTACAATAGAGAGAAAAAGCGATGGCGCGCTATCATTGAAAGAATGATTGCTGTAGTACAAAAAAACATTATTACCGCATTAAATGCCTCAATTGAAGATTCCACCAGAGACGAGAAAACAAAAAATGGTGCAAAATCAATCATTAAAAATCTTGAATCATTCAAATTTTTGTGTTCAATTTTGATTTGGTATGATTTATTATCAAGAATTTAAAAAAATATTTTGTTTCACAAAGATCAGATGATAATTTCAAAATATTTGTCGAATCAGCCACAACACTTGCCAGAGATTTAGGTATTGATCCCGAATTTCCAAGTTCGAGGCTCAGGAAAAAGGTCCGTTTATTTGATTACGAGGGCAGTGATGAACCCCTTTTGAATCCCTTCCAGCAATTCAAGACTTCTTTCTATTTTGCAATTCTTGATCACGCGATCTCTTCGGTAAATGAAAGATTCACATTATTATCTGAGTGCTTTTCAATATTCTGCTTTCTGTATGAGTTTCACAACATTTCTAGTGATGATCTCATGAAAGCCTGCATGGACTTAGATATTAAGGTACAGGTACAGGAGGAAGGAAGTATCGTGGAAGATATAGACGGTATACAACTGTTTAATGAAATAACTTCATTCAAAGATATTTTTCCAGGTAAGAAACAGCCAATTGAGGTATTAGAAATCATAGTCAAAAATGATCTCATTTCCTGTTTTCTTAATTTTGCTCCAACAATAAGAATTTTTTTAACCTTACCTGTTTCTGTGGCTTCAGGAGAAAGAAGTTTCAGCAAATTAAAATTATTAAAAATTACTTGAGAAATAATATGAAAGAAAGGCTTTCAGATTTGGCCATCATCTCTATTGAATCCGAAATCTGTGAAAAAATAGATTTTACGGAAATTATTGATGAATTTGCCACTCAGAAAGCCAGAAAGGTTATTTTATAATTAGGTAATTATAATGATTAGGTACCTAGTCTGTAGACTGTAGAACAACTGATTTATATACTTTTCGTTGGTATACGCACTGAGTATGTCCAAAATCGTTGTGTGTGAAATAGACGTTATACAGGTAGATGAGTTTGAGAGTTTATAACGTCACCGTTAAATATTAGTCAAAATAAGAAAACAATCTCTGAAGGGGCGGCACATCTGGTATTTGCACGCGGGCGGCCAATACCCTAGGATCGGCCCTGACCGTAGGTAAAACATTGATAACATGTTGATGTAATTGTGTCAGTAAGTCACCTGTATAACCATATTTCGCGGTTGCATATTTTTCCAACTACTGTGTTCGATAATCGTTTGGGTTCATCACGTTGGTGAAATGCCTAGTTGACTTTATCTCGTGCATTGTAAATATTTTATTAGTGCGATTCAGCTGTAGAAATAATTCAATCGCATACGTGTAAAATATCGCAGTCCCGTGACTTTCACGATTTATTTATTTTCTTATAATTACTGTAAATTTACTCTTCCAACTGTAACGGGTGTTGAGAGGGTAAGTAATTCAGAGATGTTTGGTATTGCACTTTGTTCTTAGTATATAAACTGATGTATCACATCTAGCTCGTTGTGCTTGTGAGCTGAGACCCATTAACGGGAGCTCGGTGATCCGCGGTTGTCCACCTAAGCTCTGGGTTTAAGTCCGGGTCGAGAGGGGAATATTCTTTCTTTTTTTTTTCGTAATTATGTTAGTTTTCACGGGGGCTCAGATACTTTTTCAGCAAAAATCTGATATTTCGATAAAACTATTATATTGAAGATATCATAAGCCTTGGTAATAAATTCCAAACTTGTGAAAATTAACTGAGTTTATGTTTCGATAAAATTATGCTATCCAATTGAATTGGATATTTTATTCAATTGGATTGAATTGAATAAAATATGTTATTCTGATAAACGTTTGTAATAAACTAAAAATTGTGAAAATTGACAAGGTTACTATTTAAATAAAATTATTACATTGTGGTAACCTTGAAAGCTTCTATGGAAAGTACCTTTCTTTTTACCAGCATATCGTTTATAGAATCCAAACAATGTTCAAGTTGAGATAATGACAGTTCTGTCTGACTATCTGTGCAATCAAAAGTAACCGGAATCCAGTCCCAAGGGCTGTAATTGAAGCCTACAGACCTTTGGACATTTCAATTAAGTCAGAAGACCAGACCTCTGGACATTCCGTATCTCCATGTGTTTCTACCCCTAGTAAGTGGAGTAAACCACTATGAAATCTAGTGCCCGAGAGTAAAATTTAGTTTAGAAATACTTTGAATAAGTATATGGGCGTCATAAATGAAGTAACGATTTCTAGGGAAAATAGCATTATTCCTGACCCTATAAAATCTCTTCACAATAAATATATATATATATATATATATATATATATATATAGATAAATATACATACAAATCTATTCACCTATTATCCTACATACGAAACACAACTGGTTAATGAAGCGACGGATTGCATGAGTCATGTCGCACGGCAGTTCGAAGCTTCATTCAGTAGCAGATAAATTCAATATATTTTCTAGGATTTTCTAAAATTTGGCAGATGCCATTCCACATGGAACATGACTACATCATTTCATTTTCCGCATGTTGCGATAAATCAGGCTATATCTCGCGATATTAATCCTACCGATTTCTCCAAATCATCTTTATGGTGAATTAGCTCTTCAATTCTATCAGAACCAGAATTATGGCACATATTCCAATCCTGCTCGTATCTTCAGAGTTCTGACCTAAATTTACTTCATATTCATGTACCATTTACTTCGATGCAAGCCATCGTTTCTTCAGCTTCACAAAGCTTCAACAGCTTATTACCTGAGATTTGTGATAAATTCTAGATCAAATTTGACAGTGGATGGAGCCCAATAGTTCAGTTCATGCAAACACACACTTTCATGATATTAGGTTCCTCGAAACTCTTGGAGAGTCAAATCGAATAGTAAAATTGCATCGTTGAACTCTTTTATTGGCAAAAAATATATTCTGAAAGTGGCTGGCAATCTCAAATTTCACCATTACCATTCAATCAGACACATCAGATTCTACTTCCAAAACATCACAAATCTACAAAAATTATAAGACATGAATATATTTGCATTCCTTATTAATAATGCTTCCCTTCGTTTGTCAAAACCGCTGGCTTTTGAATGGAAAAGAAGACGTTTAACCAGTTTATTGTATTTGTTTCTCCAACCGACATTTTTCAGCTCCTCTTGTAATGTACATCGGAAAAAATATCGTGCATAATCTACTAAAGCCTAATAATAAATTTTGCAATATTTAGTACTAGGTGCAGTTTGTCGAAAGTTTCGATCCACAACAGGAGACATATTTCCAAGGAGCTGCATCGGTAACTTCCTTGAGGAAATGTAAAACAACACTCAGTGGCGTGAGGTATATCAAACTAAAAATTAACCTACATAATTTCGAATACGGCCGTAATGCGATGCGTCTCAATATAATAAGCACTGAAGCACAACTTTTTACGATAACTATTTTGAACTACCAAAATTTACCTTGAATATTTGCAAAAGTACTCAGGATTAAGCCTGGTGATGTCTCGGTACAGAGTAAATATAATAATATATTAGGATGTGTATTTGGTTATATAGAAAAAATATGGTGCGTTGGATGAGTGTTTTTATAATGAGAACTTTTTCAAATTTGAATGCAATTTTTGAATAATATGTCATGTTTCCAAAGCAGTCGAAAGAAATATCTTATTTTTCATAAAAAAAATGAATTTTGTGTGACTCCATTTGTCATAGCTTATAGAAAATTGAAAAACCATTATTTTGATAATAGTACTTTATTCAGCAAGTAGACTAATGGGCGAATCATTTGACAATTGAGGTGTCGATGAGCGCAAGATTAATGATGCATTTACATGAGGACGAGTGTGGTAGATGTCGCTGTAGGAGAGTAATGCACAACCACATGAGTATAGTAAAGTTGAAAGCCTACAGTGGTTTAGCATAGTGCGACGAAGTAAAACGTATAGCCAAAGCTGAATATGTTGTGCGTTTTCCACACGATACACAGTGCTTGAAAATTGAACTATCAGAGCAGGTGTTGCAGAAAAGGGTTTAGACCAAGCAATAGAGATGTTCAGCTCTATTGATTTTGTGACAAAAATAGTACCAGGAAACTGATTGTGCCACCATACGAAAGACGATCCGTAGATGTTTTCCTTTATATTTTCTACTCGCAACTATCATTGCTTGATTTGTTATGAAGATTCAAGAGCATAAAATTGTGTTTTTTCCCTTCTTTACTTATAATCCAAAACTAATGAAGCATACTCAATGCTCTCAATGACAAATTATGAAAAATCAAAATTCTGAAAAAATTTGCCATAGCACGACTCGATCGGATTATTAGTAACGGAAAAAAATGCGTTTTTCAAAAAATTCAAATGTTGCCATATTGAAGTTGTAGCGCAAGCCTCCGCGAATATAGTGATGTAACTCGTTCATAATTGCAAGTTGAATTTTCCAATGCACTTTTATGCTGTACTGATGCGTCGTAGGTATTCCGTTTAATTTTAAAAAAAATTAAGTAGAAGATAGTTCTAAAAACGTCTATTCACACTTTCATGTTGAAATAATACTTGCAAACATGACCGAAAACGGGCGAGCGCGTGAAAGCGCCTGAGTAGTGGGGTAGGGCAGCATACGCGGGGAAGCGTATATACCGTGTGACTCAGACTCGTGGTACACCCCCTTTTCTTCTTTGTTTCTCTAAATATATTTCTGAGATTTGAAACATTGAATATGCTCACTAGACGGTACTCTTTGACATATTTGTAAAAAAACAACTTCTGGTTTTTTCGGAAATGACATCAACTTTCGATTTTCAAATAGTACACCCTGTATATTATTACATTTTTGAAATCTTCGTAATTATCTGAATCCAATGATATCTTATAGTTAATATTTCATTTGTCAGAACACCCATTTTACTTTTTGATCTAGAGAGCCATGAAACTCACTATCAAAATATTGCTATACAAAACATTGTTTCAAATTGTACCATAATGGTACTCTGACGTCATTCGGAAGTACTATCCATATAAACTACTTTTGTGTATAACCAATACGAACAGAATAATGTAGTTGAAAAAAGTTTGAGTATATATCTTCTCGGTTAAATAATAATAATTTATCAAGGTGGCTATGGAACAGTTAGTCATTGAATTTATTATTGAATTGATCGCATTGATCATAGGAATAAGTCGAGAATGCCACCAGTTTATAACAGAAACGAAAAAGATGATATGCTGTTAATTTATAAGAAATGACTTCAAAATGTAGTTGCTCAACAGCTGTACTCGGAAAGATACCCCGAACGACAATGTCCGGCTCGAAATTACTTTAAGCGTCTTGAAGAGCAATTCAGAAGAGAGCCTGGTAATAATGTTGGTAATGAACATAATATTGTTTGTGAAGATATGGAGATGAATGTTCTCAAGAGAGTACAAATCGATAAAACAGCATCACTTAGGAAGATCGCTTCCGAGTTGAATACCAGTCGTGAAAGTGTCAGAAGAATTTTGAAGAAACATTAGTATCGATCTCATAAATATCAAATACATCAACGTTTGTACGAAGATGGTGGTATGATAAGTATGGAATAATGCGGGTGGGTACTACACAATAATGTACAGCCAAATAATGAGTTTCTGAAAATAATTGTTTTCTCCGATTAGTCAAGAATCACAAATCTTGGTTCATTTAACAAACAAAATATTCGATATTGGACGCAGAGAATCACCATTTATTAAAGCAGGGGCATTTCCAAGAACGTATTGGGTTTAATGTATGGCTACTAGTATTTGGAGGTCGAATAATTGGTCCCATAATATTTGATGGACCTTTGGATGGTGGTAGATACCTAAGTTTCTTCAGGAATGAAATTTAAGATTATTCAGAAGATTTACCGCTGAATCTGGAAAATCGACTGTTTTTTTCAGCAGGATGGTGCACCTCCGCACAATGGTACGATAGTGACAGATTACTTTCGTGAGCGATTTGGGGAAATGTGGATCGGAAGACATAGTCCTGTCAGGTGGCCTGCAAGATCACCTGACTTAACTCTTTTAAATTTTTTTTATTTGGGGTCACTTGAAAAATATCGTTTACAAAACATACGCAATGACCCGCGATGACCTAGACTTACGAGTTGGACAAGCCATTCAAAGTATAACGCCCCAACAATTGAACAATACCATTCGAAATACCACGAAACGAGCTCAAAAATGTTTGGATGTTGGTGATGGACATTTCAAACACCTACTACATTTTTTTTAATTTTGTTTCGTTATGAATTAAATTATGAGATAATACTTAATTGTTGTTCCTTTGATTACTTTGCCATTTGAACCTAGGCTTTGAGCCTTCGAGCTTTAGGAGCTCTATCGGTTGAATGAAATACTGACAAGGACTCCGTAAAATAACCCATTTCTATTATCAATGCGATCAATTCAATAATGTACTCAGTGACTAACTGACAATTACAGATTATCGAAACGTCAAATTGAGATTTGTGTTCCATAGCCACCTTGATAAATTATTGTTATTGAACCCAGAAGATACTTGAAGTTTTTTCAACTACATTATTGTGTTCGTATTGGTTATACACAAAAAGAGTCGATATAGAGTACCATTATGGTACCATTTGAAAAAAGTTTCGAGTATAAAAACGTTTTATTTTCCTTTTTTGACACGTATTTCCAACCACACTACTATTCTCATTGAAAATGCGATGGTGAAGCATTATTTTGATTATTTGGAATAATTTTAGAGAGTTCATGACTCTCTAGATCGAAAAATAAAATGGGTGTTCTGACAAATGAAATATCAACTATAAGGTATCATTGGATTCAGATAATTACGAAGATTTCAAAATTGAAAGTTGATGTCATTTCCGGAAAAAAACGGAAGTTGTTTTTTTTTCGAAATATGTCAAAAAATGTCGTCTACTGAGCATATTCAATGTTTCAAATTTCAGAAATATAGCTAGAGAAACAAAGGAGAAAAGGGGGTGTACCATGAGTCTGTGTCACACGGTAAAGTAAAAGTACATCCATGGTGCACCGCTTCCTGCTTCCCGCTTCACCGCGGCAGGCGAGCGACAGCAAAATGTATGAAAGATACCAATTTATTTACCTAATGCCCTTTTACTTTCATTATTCTTTGAAATTCCAAGAATTTGAGGAACAATAAAAAGAAAGGAAAACACAAAATGAAACTATGTATTTTTTTGAAGTAATAATATGTATTTCAAACAGAAAACTTCATCAAAAATGGAAGGGTTGGTGTCTTTTTCTGTAGGTATTTATGGTCCTACCTTCGACATTCAATTCTTTTGCGACTTTTTTTCAGACCATGTCTTTGTAGTCGGAGTTTAGGTACTGTTCTTTGATCTGGTCACTCAAACACAAAAAAATACCAACGACACGCGTCCCGCAGTCGGCAATAGATTCCGGGTCGGACCATGCATCAGATGCAGGAAGGAGTCAAGGGGG
>JAFIRS010007143.1:0-27826 GCA_018342105.1 Gonioctena quinquepunctata | reverse complement strand
AGTGCAAGGATTCATGAAGGTCATGGCCACACAGAATATGTATGCCTACACCACAGCTTCAGTCAAGGTCAAACAAAAAAATCAAGATCAAATCTTAAGGTTGCCGAAACAATCCCAACATCAAAACTCAAGGTCAAATCTCAAAGTCAAAACTTAATGTTATGAATCTCAAGGTCAAACTCAAGGTCAAAATTGTAGTCTAATCTCAAAGTCGACGAAACCCAATGTCAAAACTCAATGACAAATATCAAAGTCAAATCTCAAGGTCAAACACACACACATTGCACACCTGCAACCATTCAAGGTCACACGTGACGTCATAGTGGTGGGGGGAGACCCAGAACCGGCTCAAATCCCCTACTATAAGCTAAAAATGTTTAGGGATTCGTAATCAGGACATCAAATTTACCACCAATACAGATTGTTGCTGAAAAAATGTCAGTTCTGCAAAATCCAAATGTGTCTCCTTTCTCATGGAAGCACCTCCGTGATGTAAAATAAATTCAGAACTTATTTTTCCAGCAAAAAATTAGTATCGGTTCTAAATTTGATGCTCTCACCTCCTCTGGCGGGAAGTGTATACCACTTTAGTCAACCACAGAAAATATGTAGGCTCATCTCCGGTATATCTACCTATCTTGACAATTTCAAAATTCCACTCCAATAATTACAGAAGATACGGGGGCGTTTTCATCAAAAGTGAGACCAAATTCAGATTTTTCAAATATGTATATTATAATATTGGTAGTTAATTGGATGTGTTCTGATCACGAATCCTCAAACATTTTAAGAATATCCCGTCTCCTAAAATTATTTTTCGCAAAAATGGATGTTTTCCCCGCTTCTGCCACGCAGTGTATGTCACTCAAGCCAACTATAGAAAATATTTAAGCTCATCCCTGGTATATCTACTGTACCTTAGAATTTTACTCCAATAATTACTGAAGTTACGGGAATGTTTCCATGAGAAGTGATCGTAGACTTCATTCGTGCATTGTCACTGACAACTGCCACTTCAATAAATTATGACACATAACACATAGTGGAAGTTCTGTTTTCCATTATTCCATGTATATTTTTAATAATTGAATAAATCACATATTTCCGAAATAATTTCGATTTAACCTGAAAAAACTCTAAGAATTTGTCCTTACAGGTCCTGCATAGAAGAAATAAGTGGTATCGATTTTCATAAATGATGAACAAAATCACCGTATCTATTGCAAATTCCAACAGAAACGGGTTGAAAATAAAAAGAAATTTTAAATATTCCATGGAGGCGAAAATTTGAATTAAATTTTTGTAGCCAAAATTTAGTTATGTAATAGGTCTGAATGCATTCAAGTGTACAGAATTTAAACTTTTTGGAATGAATGTTGTGACTGCTCTTTCAATCAATTATGAATGGAAGAATTCGTTAATAGGATAGTCCATCCATGCCATGGTTTCTTGATCATCGAACTTTCTGTATCGGTCATTACATTCTTGATGTGGACTAGCAAACATCTTAGTCTTGTTCATTTTCACCTGCTCATTACAAAATGTGTTGAGCGTCTGTTGGGAGTCTTTATTGAGATTTTAATGGGCGATATTTCATTTTAACTCATTGATTTCGCCTCATTTATATTTTGAAAACTTTTATCTAAATGTATTTTTTTCATTTCTAAAATCTGCCTTGATATATTTTCCCATATCAAGTTTGTTAGTGAGGTCTAATAAATCATACTTATAAAATTTCATGAGATTTTTGTTTTATATGGCATTTAAAGAAGGATTTAGCTCTTTCAAGGCCCCAAGAGTGGTTTCAGATCCGACTATAAAAGGTAAGACCCCCGTAATCTCAACTCATAAACAATTTCTTTAACTTCTGAAGGTTGGTAAAACAACTAAGAACTCGGTTAAAAAACAAAAAAACCCAATTTAGATCTTACTTGAGATAAGCAATTATTGCAAAATGATAATATATATTATATTATAAGAGAAAGAATAATCTACTCCTCTCTAGTGGGAGAAACACTGGCAGCTGAGGTCACCAGGGGATGTCCGCAGAGGGGTGTACTGACCCCTCTGTTCTGGAACCAGGTGGTGGAAGTTTTGCTAATAACACTAGAAAGGAATGGACAAAAAACACTTGGGTATGCAGACGATATTGTCATCATAGTCCAAGGAAACATCCAGCTTTCGGGGGAAGTTAAATATCTCGGTGTCGTCCTAGACTCGAAATTAACATGGAACCAACAACTGGCAAAAGTAAAAAAGAACGCTGAGGTGATACTAATGGTAGCCAGACGAGCTCACGGAAAAACATGGTGTATTGGACATACAATACTGTGGTGAAACCCATGATCACCTATTGGTGGACAAAGATAACCCAAAAATAGCCGCGGCTGAGTTGAGTGAGGTACAAAGATTTGC
Source organism: Gonioctena quinquepunctata (assembly GCA_018342105.1). NCBI lineage: Eukaryota > Metazoa > Arthropoda > Insecta > Coleoptera > Chrysomelidae > Gonioctena > Gonioctena quinquepunctata. The sequence continues at coordinate 25,411 of JAFIRS010007143.1, read as the reverse complement.
CTGCCTCAGCATAACGGGGGCTATGAACAGAAGCCATGGAAGCACTACTGGACCTTACACCGATTGACCTAACAATCATAGGTGAGGCAAGCGAATGGGACTTCTAAGGCTACAAAATACGAGTAACAGATGAAGGAAATAGTGGGAGACAACATTCTTGAAATGAAACCAACGGATCTCACAACTCCTAGATACTTTTTTGACACGAACTTCGAAATGATAATACAAGACCGAAGGAAATGGACAGACGACACCACCAAGAGCAAACCTGGAGAGAGGATTTGGTATACAGGCGGATCCAAGACCAAGGAAGGAACTGCGGTGCTGGTATATATAGTGAGGGAAAAACTCCCAAATGAGCACTTCACTGGAAATAAATACTTCAGTATTCCAAGCAATCTTGCAATGCGTGAGAGAAAACAACATGAGGAAAGTGCGCAACACACGGATCAAAATATGCACAGAGAGCCAGGCATCACTGAAGGCTCTCACGAACACAAAAGTGACATCAAGACTGGTATGGAGAAGAACTCAGTGCCCTCGCAGAACACAACAAAATAACGTTGATGTAGGTTCCAGGACACTGTGGCATCGAGAGCAATGAAAAAGCTGATGAACTAGCTGGGGCTCATCAACTCCATATATTGGCCCAGAGCCTGCACTCGGAGTGACAAAATCGGCCATCCATACGGAACTGGGCCAAACGAAAACAAAGAGAGCGCTGGAAGGAATCCCCTCTCATGCACTACGGGAAAACATATATTATAGAACCGTCGAAACAAAGAACTGAGGAACTACTCAAGATGAGTGTAGGAACCAAGTCAGAACAATAATGAGCTTTCTCACTGGTCACAGCCCAATGAGAGGACACCTGCACAAAATGGGGATGTACAACGGATAACTTTCCTGGAGGCAATGTGGCAAAGGTACAGAAACGGTCAAACATATATTGTCAGAATGCGAGGCACTAGACCGCAAAAGACAAGCAATATTCGGACAGCCAAGGCTAACCCCAGAAGAATACAGTAGCCAACCGGTGACGAATCTGTACAGACTGGTGCAGGGGACTAGAATTACGGAGGGGGTGCTGTAAAACAAAAACCGGAAGGCTGAAATGTAGCTGCCGACGAAACCAGCATCCGAAAAAAAAAAACTACGCTGGATATTGAACTATATCTGATAGATATTCTGAAAACACCCCAACTCAAAAGAAAAAATGTAAAATCGAAAATTTATATTTTTATTCAGATAGTTATTTGATTTTCTATTCTCAATCGCAGATGACTCTACATCTGATTTTATGAACATCCTGTTCATATTTTCAAACAAATCGATTCGATACTTTCATGTATATATAAGAAAACGAGTTGTATAATACTCTTCATTCGAAATGGATAGCCGTTTGCAGAAACAGTTATTGAAAGCAAGACAAGCTTTGAAACGTAAATATAAAAGTTTTAAATCTGATATAGCAACATCTGTCTCACTTGGAAAAGACATATGAGCCCATTACTCAACCTTTGAAGGAATTTTCGTCTTCTGTTAGAAAACCAAGTCAATTGAAACAAGAAGTGAAACAGGAGATCAAATCACCTCGTCCTAGTTATCAACCAATATCTCAAGAATTTTATCATACGACTCCTCAAGATCTGTATGAAGCCTAAAGATGTTGGAAAAAAACAGGAAAGTTATCCACTGAAAGAAGCTTATACCCATATTAAAACACTAGATACTTCTGTTTTGAAGCGATTTGTATTCAGTAAACTAAAGAGAATTTAGAAGCATGTTGAATAATTTTGGATAATAGAAGAATATTGTGTTCTGGGTTTGAGTTTTTTTTAATGGTAGAGTAACTGATTGATATTTGGTGAATCTGGTGATCCGTGCATGACTATTGTTCATATTTGTTTTTTCTCTAAATGACTACACCAAGGCGTTGAAAACAAATATATTTCTGTTATTTAAAAGTTTATATTATATAATGTGTGGAAAAATGTATGACTTTTTCAAATAAGATTTTTAATAGTGTTTTGAGTTGTTCGGACATTTTTTATAATTGAATTGTTTGTTCCAACCCACCCAAAAATATGTAGTTCTATAAGGAGTTTATTGATGAAGTAATCCCTAGTATTATAGAATGTAAAATAAGTTTTGTCATTTTTTTGATAACATGGTTTGCATGATTTTCCCATCTCAGGTGCTGATCCAATATAACTCCCAGATATTTTAATGTTTTGGTTTTCTTATATAACTGCATTTGGAATGATATTGGGGATTGTTTCCTTTGTGGATACGAAGATTGCGCATATGTGGTTGATCTGGTATAACACTGAAAAAGTTATGTTTTTGGTTTTATTTTTATTGAGGCTAAGTAGATTGAGGTTCAAACAGAAGTGAATTTTACTCAGATCACTTTCTGCTTCAGGGTATGAGTTATTCCACTTATCTCCAGAAAACACTATAGCAGTATCGCCCGCGTAAGATATAAGATATCCCTGAATACCAATAATATGAAAAATACTATGTATGTATATGAACATCAATTTCAACCAACTGATAACGATATGATTAGTAATTTCGCATAATATCTGGAGCTGGACCTCGAACACCTACATCAGACAGTTTTTTCAATAGAATATCGTCTGAAACACTATCGAAGGCAATCGAGAAATACTGCAAGACATTTTTTTTAATTATCAAGATTAAGGTTCACGTCCTCGAGTAGTTGGGAAGGACCGTACAAGTAAAGAAAAAAATCAACGAAGTGGTCCACATAATCCAACACAACCTTGTATTTCATACGCATTTTAACGAAACTATTTCTCGGCGCGTGATAAAATATCGGAATAATAGAAGGACTTTTCGAAAAAGCTGTCAGTGAGAGACTGCAAGGGATACAAAATTTCCCATCAAATTTATTTTCTGGAATTTGTATACTTTGAGGATTGTAATGATTCCTATTTCTTTTTCTAAAATATTGGAATTTGAAATGTATTTGTTTTTTTAAGCTTTTCAAAACAACCATTATTTGTACTCACAGTTTATAATGTTCAGCATACATTATGTTCAACGCACCGAATTCGAACACGTAGACTCAAATTGTAATGAATTTGAGGCCTCCTACGATGGTGGTATGTGTATAGTACTTAGTATTTTCGATCATCAAAAGATCAACATTTATTTTCCTCTTTATCTTGTATACATCGAAATAAAAAAATATAGAGAATTTTCATTTTCTAAAATTCAACCCATTGGATCATTCAATATTGCTCTGGAATGGCTTTCGCTCATATGTGTGGCAGTGGGCATCCGAATGAGTTTTATCGTAAATTCAGGCTTTTTGTCAACTAAACTCCAAGCCATCCCCTGATACAACCTGTAGTTATCACAATATACTGGTCAGAAATATATCTTATTGTCAAATTTGGAAAAATATCATAGTAAAGAGAATTTGATATTTTAGTGAATATCGATCTTCGGATTGATTGAACAATGTATTTGGAATTTCATAGATGGCTTGGCAGATTGAATGATAAAACTGAATTTTTTTTGAGATATGAACATTGATGATTTTGAGATAAGAAAACAAAAGAATTGATAGACATCTACAGATCCAATGATCAAATGATTCAAAATTATCATAATGTGACCTATTTCCCATATCGTCGTCTTCTATGATCGCTTCCGAAAGTATAAATTTTCCGACAGCTGAAGAATTTGCGTGATAATCATTCTCAATTTTTTTTTCATAAGAATGCATTTTTGGATAGTTTGTTTCGGAATCAGGATCTTCAGTTTCAATATCATGCTGAGAGTCATTTAATTTCGGCAAAGGTTCCTCGGATTTGTTCAACCCCCTCTGTAAATCTTTGATGTTAACATTTTCGAGATCTTTGACTGCAGTGAAATGATTTATGAACTTGTCAGAGAGCCTTTGATGGAATGGTAAATATTCAATAACAGCACTTCTACTCCCTGAAAATAGCTGTTTGACTTTCCTTACGTGTTTCTGCCTCCTGACACGAATCCAGTGGCGGTCTCATACCAGTTCCGAGTTAGATCCCTTTTGTATTCTAGATCACTTGATTTTCAATCACCTTTTCCCGCGCAAAAGTCACTCACAATGTCCGTTTTTTATCACCGTAAACTACTAAATCACTAATTTTCGGCCCAACTTTGCACAAAATATAGCCGGTTTTATCGTGAGAATCATCCGTCTTCAACAGTTACAATTAACATAACTTCTCACATCTGATAGACAAACTCTAGTAAATTTCACTAGTTTGTATGTTAGTAATAACAAATAAATCACCGTCAACTTTTCTATTTCGAATTTAAGCAACAATTTCCCTTTTATTCAAAGAGGTAATGAAATGTTGCTCATGATTGAAATGGAAAAAATGGCGCGGAATTATTTGTTATGACCAACATAATAAAAGTTAAATTTACTTACTTGAGTTTGCCTGTCAGATGTGGGAAGTTAGGTTAATAGTAACTGAAGGATAGAACCATAGAACTCATAGAACTAGAAGGCCAATACCGTTTCGCTGGAACGAGCCCTACTGTACCGCATGGTACACACATGGGCATGCGCAGTAAAACCGCTGCCATGACAGGGGGGGTTTCAGTGAAATTTATAACCTCTATTAACTGAAACATACTGAACTTTCTGAAGATGGGTGTACTTGAGATCGAATTGAATAGTGGAGTGCAACTGAAATTATGACGAATTTCTGAATCCAATATCCGTAAGGTTTCGGGAAGAAAGGCTTATTTAAGAGAATAATTTTCAGTGGTTATTGTGAAGTTTACTTCTCTATTCTCTGAATTATTTATTTGACATGAACTAAATTGTATGCAGTATTTCACATCATGAAATATTTCATTTCAAAGATCATTTGGTTTTATTCTTTGATTATCATTTCAAGAGAATGGGTAGGTATGATGGAGACTGAATAACAATCACAATTCATTCTTCCTTGAGTTTTGAAGTTAAAGTAACAAACAATTTCCAAGTATTTGGTGCCTAAAAAATATTTTGGCACAAAGTAAAAATATTGGGGAATTTAAATGTGAATGCTATGAATAAAGCGTGTCGTCCCAAGAAGTATGAAATGTATCCTTGCTAAAAGTTGGTGCCTATCGAGAAACCTGTAATGGGCTATCGAAAAAAAATCGGTTTTTTAGAAAAGTCATCAAGAAACTTTGCTCGAGAGGGCGGTAGTGCGAAACTAATCTGGGATTATGCCTGAATGCCTCTAAGGTCGTATCCTTTCTTGTCATAGCTTTCGATCTTGGAACTCGGAGTTGTCTGTAAACGAGTCGCGTACCTGGCAAGGTGTTGCACCTGGTAGAGCTGTTTCCATGCTGCAATCTATTGAGACTCAGCCCTTAGCTTGGAGATTCGTCATGTCGGTTAGACAAGACTCCTAAATTCATTACCCACACGCGCGCACTCATAAAAAACCATTGGAAATATTTCATAGTTATCCAATGGACAACTCAGATTTAGAATATCAGAGGTATTCTAATGAAGTTGATTTTTCATCAATTCTTAAGTTTCTGGTACTTTTTGGTACACGATATAAATAAATAAAAGATTTAACATACTTTATTGGTATAATATTATTGGTGTGACAATTCAACTCTTGTATAAAAAATCGCTTATGCCACAGTGCAATTGTCAGTTTGACAGCGACAAAAGTTAGCTGCAACTTTTATAGCGACAAATGCACTAGTGGTTTTTTCACTTATTCATTTGTTTATCAATTATCGCGGTGTTGGTTGCCAAAATAAATAAAGTTCGCATTGATATGTTTCTATATTTCTTATTCATTAAATTGTCCTGCCGAATTACACAAGATGCAAAATATGTAATGATTTTGACCATAAGGATAAATATTGTAAAAACAAAATAACTTGTATGTATTGTGGAGATGAGCACAAAATTGACGATTGCCCTAAGCAATTGAAAAAATGTTGCAACTGTTTACGTGCAAACAAAAAATATAAGTTAAACTATGACGTGAATCACGAGGTATTCAACAAAGATTGTCAAACGTACTTATTTCACTTGCAGCGACTAAAAAACTCTATTGATTATTATTCTGGGTAATATGTACCTATTTCAATTGTTACTCATGGTAAGTACAAACCATTTAAAGATAGCACATTTAAATACAAGATCACTAATACCTAATTTTGTGAGTTTTCGTCAACTAGTTCACAATTTATACGATATAATAGGTGTAACCGAAACTTGGTTAAATGAAGCAATCGATTCCAATGCAGTCTCATTACCAGGTTATACATTATATAGGAAAGACAGGTTAAATAGAGTTGGAGGTGGTGTAGGTGTCTATGTTCGATCTTCCTCACCTTGTGAAATTTCTGACATTACATTAGGCAATGCAAATTTTGAATATATATTCTTGAGTCTGAGGATTAGTACTTATAAAATTTCTTTGGCTATACTTTATCGTCCCCCTAACACCAGACTTGGCGACATGTTAGATGCTTTGAATGACATTATCCCCCAACTATTGACCGAATATGACTACTCTGTTTTAATGGGAGACTGGAATGTTAATATGCTGCAACACAATTCTCTTTTGGAAACTTTTGATACTTATGACTATTTCAATCTCATAAATGAACCAACAAGAATTACCGCAACTTCTGCAACATGTTTGGACCCGATATTTATCAACTGTAAAGAAATATGTCTCAATAGCGGTACAGTCCCTTCTGACGTCAGTGATCACAATAGAATGCCCTTTTGTACTTTAAATATTGTTGTTAAGAAATCTAAGCAGAAATTTATTCGTATTCGCGATTACAAACAGCTCAATGTACATGCCTTCGAACAGAATCATTGAATATTCCTTGGGATAATATTTTTTATATTAACGACATAAATCATAAAGTCAGATTCTTAGAAGATAATATTAGTTACCTTTTTAATTTGCATGCACCTTATAAAACAATTAGAGTAAGTAAACCACCTGCTCCCTGGCTTACCGATAACCTCAAATTAATTCTGAAAGAACGTGATAAAGCACTAAGCAAATATAAAAAAACAAAAAATCCTGAAAACTGGAATCATTATAAGGAATGCCGCAATTTTGCGTTAGCATCGTTGAGAAGGGAAAAACAGCGTATCTAAAAAATTAAAAATAAAAAGATGAAAAAAATTATGGAAAGGTCTGAGCAACTTGAATATCAAAACCTCTAAATGTAACAGTGAGCTACCTGATACCTTTGCGAGAACCAAACGAAATTAATGATTACTTTATAAGTATTTTTGATAATTCAAATAACTGTGCCAACTCATGCGAGTTCTACTCAAATAATAGGTATAGTGATAATATTTTCAATCTATCGTTTATTGATCAAAATAAGATCCTACAAATAATAAATAATATAAAATCAAATGCTGCTGGAAATGATGGTATCACACTCCACATGGTGAAATTATGCTTGCCTATTATCCTTAACCATATTACCCATATAATAAACTGTTGCTTGGAATGTGGTTATTTTCCTAAAAAATGGCGTGAATCGATCATAATTCCAATTCCAAAAACTTCACCACCTAATCATGTTCATGATTTGAGACCAATTAGCTTACTTCCTGTGATTTCCAAAATACTCGAAAGAGCAGTATATATTCAAGTAAATGACTTTGTTATAACTAATAGCATATTACCTGTTCAACAATCCGGATTTAGAAAATGTCATAGTACAACTACTGCACTCTTAAATTTAACAGATAATATAATTGGAGCCTTAGATAAAAAACTTGCTGCTGTTCTAGTTACCTTGGATTATTCCAAAGCATTCGATCTGATTGATCACACCTTACTAATCTCCAAATTAACATATTGTAACGTAAATAAACTTAACTTGGTTCTACTAATTTATTTAACACTTAATCTACAACTTAATTTATATTACTACGCCATTGAATAGCTCGATCGTATGGGCTCGTTCAGATTGTCCTCTGAGACTTGAGGGTTGCCTATTTATCTCCGATACAGCATTCTCGATGTTTCGAATTCTTTCAGTTGGCGACGGCATGTTCCAATTGTTTCCAATATTGACCGTTGCATTACGCGGAAGAGGGACTGGATGGTTCTCGAATATCTCCGGGGATGATCTCATCGCTGTCGATGGCGACGCGGGAGGCGACAGGTCCGGCCTAGGTTCGTTACATTGCCCCCTTCTTAAAGACATTTCGTCCCGAAATTTCATCCTTGGGGTGTGACGATATCTGCATGACTCCCCATATCTGCACCGTGAAGTTCGATGGAAGTAACACTCCACGGTCTTCATGATCGGTCGTGGAAGAGGGTTACAGCAAACCAAAATCTTGACGCCGCTGGATCTGAATATCGCCTCCAGCATACTTCTTATGACTCTCCAGTCCAACCCATCAATACCACAGGATAATTTTGGAATTGCTAGATCCACCAGATTCTGGTCCACCATAGTATCTCTTAGTTTGGTGAGACTCTTCCAGACATCTTCATAAGACGGTTTATCTTGGGAATGCCTCTTGGTGACTAGGTAGTAGATGTTTCTCTGGCCTTTCTTCAACTGTAGCACCCCACCAACTTCTGGATTCTGCTCCCGCAGTGTTTGGAGTTGACCAAATTTCTTGGAGAACACTACGGCGATGCCCCTGGACATTCGAAGATCTTCTGCCACACAGTGCGCTAGTGCGTAGTCAGCAGGCACCTCGAAAAGGTCTCGTGACTCCTCTAGTAACCCCATGAGACTTTCTGCCGTTTGAATAAAGGACATAATCTTCTCGAACGTCATATCATCCTCCGGTGGCTTGAGGGTGCAAACTTGGTCATGGTTTCCAGCGTAAGGGGCCAACCTGTTGAAATGGACGACCCTTGGTTTCCCTCGGGGTGGCTTATGGATTCGGTACACAAGGTCGTTTATCCTTTTCACGATTTTATACGGGCCTTCCCACGAGTTCCGCAACTTTGGTGATAGTCCACGACGACGTTTGGGGTTGTACAGCCAAACCAGGTCATCAACCTTAAATCCTCCTGCGTCGGCCTTGATGTCATAGGTCTTCTTCATTTTATCGCTGGCACTCTGGATGTTCAACCGGACTCGTTCGTGGATGTCGTCCATTCTCTGCCGAAGTTTGCTGACGTAGTCCTCTCCCGCAGTGTCTTGTCCTGGCGGTATCCCAAACTTCAGGTCACAAGGCAGTCGCAGTTCTCGGCCCATTATAATACTAGCAGGAGTTTGACCGGTTGACTCGTGTACTGCGGATCGATAGGCCATCAGGAACAAATGAAGATACTGGTCCCAGTCTCTTTGATGGTCAGAGACAACCTTGGACAAGTGGCGGTTGATCGTCCTGTTCATCCGTTCCACCATTCCATCGGACTGCGGATGTAGGGCCGTGGTTCTTGTCTTGCGGATGTTCAGCAGTAGACATATTTCTTGGAAAAGGTTGGATTCGAAATTTCTGCCTTGATCCGAGTGCAGCTCCATTGGAATACCGAATCGACATATCCACTCTTTCACCAAGACGTCGGCGACGGTGATGGCTTCCTGGTTGGGCAGGGCATAGGCTTCCGCCCACTTACTGAAGTAGTCCATTGCCACAAGGATGTATTTATTCCCGTGGTCGGATACGGGAAACGGGCCGGCGATGTCAATGGCGATTCTCTCGAACGGGCTGCCTACGTTGTACTGACGCATCGGGGCCTTGGGTCGTATTCGAGGTCCATTGCTAGCAGCGCATACAGCGCACTTCCTGCACCAGTCCTGGACGTCAGCTTGACAATTGGCCCAGTAAAACCGTTGCCTCACTTTCTGCAGGGTCTTCGTCACTCCCAGATGTCCTCCGGCGACTCCATCATGGATTTCCCGCAGCACTTCCTCTCTTCTGTTCCTGGGAACAATTATTTGGCGTCTGTCTTCCCCACCAATATCGGCCTCCAACACACGTAACAGGGTTTTCCCTAGGGCAATCCCTCGTCCAATTTTCTCATCATGAAGTTTGGGCTCGAACATCATCACGTCTCCACTGCTCGCACTCCCGTCCAGGCGAGCCTCCAGGATGGTTTCAGCCCTCTCAGGTACGCTTATATCTTCAGCCAACAGCACACGGATCAACTCTTCACTTCTCCCATGAAGTACCAGCTCTTCTCCGTTGACACGTAGGACGCCGTCTTTGAAATCCAATTCAAACCCTCTGGAATTCATGATGTCCATTCCGATGATTGCATCGTCTTCGATGTCCGCTACAAGTGCCTGATGTTTCACTTTAGTGCTGCCCAAAATTATTTCAATCGGTAGCTCGCCATATACAGTAGCTGGCTCCCTGTTGCTGTGCGTAGCTTCCAAGTTGTCGGTTCAATTCGTTCCGGTGTTCTGGCAAAGGAAGGTCCGAGAATTGTCCTAGTCGCACCTGTATCTAGCAGCATGGTGCAAGGCTCGTTATTGATGAGACCGTCTACGAAAACACCTCTGTTCTGTCGTTGCAGGATAGCGACATATGCGTTGTTAACCAGGGCTTGCTGGACACAGGCCGACGATTGCCCCTTCTCGTCGACCTTCTTTAGTTTTCCTGCATCGGAGTCGTGTTTTCGAATGTTGGACATTTGCTACGCACATGTCCAATTTTGCCACAATTCCAGCATCTTATCTGTCTTTTCTCAGGGAACACTTCCTTAATCACTTTCCTTATGGCAGCTTCCAAATTAGCAGGCTCCTGTGAGTCTTCCTCAATCATTCGGACTTTACTCTGGCTTTTGCAAGATTGTTTCGCTGCCTCGAATTCCAAAGCGCGTGCCAGTGCGTCTACGAGATGTGTTGGACGGGCTAGTGTCAACGCTTGTCTGGTTTCTTGGTCACGGAGTCCATCCAAGAATGCCTGAACCGCTAATCGCTCCATTACATTTTCCGGTGTGGCTGGATATGCGAGACGAACCAAGCGTGCAATGTCAGCTTCGAATTCTTGTAAGGATTCGCCCGATTTCTGGCAGCGATTTTTCAGTTGGGAGTGGTATACGTGTTCCAAATGGGCCTGGCCATATCGTAATTCTAGATGTTTAATCAGCTGATCATAGTCCTCCTGTTCTTGGGCGGTAAGAGTTTGTAGAATATTCGTCGCTTCTCCACGTAATGCAAGTGTTAGTGCTACAGCTCTTTCCCCTGCATTCCATCCATTTGCTTTGGCCGCTGCTTCAAACTGTCGGCGGTAATTTTCCCATGGAGTTTTCCGTCGAATTAGGCGGCTTCATGGAAAGTAATGCAAGTGTTAGTGCTACAGCTCTTTCCCCTGCATTGCATTGCTTTTTTTTTGCCATGGAAAGCTTCCTATTTCAGAAATGACCTTGACATCTTTTATACCCTCTTGAACTTTATCCAAGTTCAAACTCAAGTCCAGCATTGCATTTTCGTTAACCATCTCTGTGGGGGCGCACTATTAATTCGTTTTTCCAGCTTACTGATCGTTTCCTTTATTTTGTCCATTTCCGCCTCGATTCCGTCTTTGATTTCATCGCTGATTATTTCCTTCATCTTGTCCATCTCTGCCTCGACGGTTCCTATTCTTTTTTCTAGACGATTCGCCACACCACAGAGTTCTTTTTTTAGGCCTTCTGTGTTTTCAAGGAGCTTATCTTCCAGGCTTCTTGAATTTTCTTGAAGCTTCTCTTCCAGATTTCTAGAATTTTCTTGAAGCTTCTCTTCCAGATTTCTAGAATTTTCTTCAAGCTTCTCTTCCAGATTTCTAGCATTCTCTTCCAGGCTTCTTGAATTTTCTTCCAGGCTTCTTGAATTTTCTTCCAGGCTTCTTGAATTTTCTAGAAGCTTCTCTTCCAGATTTCTAGAATTTTCTTGAAGCTTCTCTTCCAGATTTCTAGAATTTTCTTCAAGCTTCTCTTCCAGATTTTTAGCATTTTCTTCCAGTTTATTCATTACCAAACTTAAATCACCTCCGGGAACTTCGAATAAAAATGTTTCGGGGTCCTCACCTTCTTGTATAAGTCCTTCTGCAAGTCTTTCCTGGAGTACTTGCTTTTTACCTGTTGTTTCCAGTTCCCTTTCCTCCAATTCCTGTTTCAATTCCGCTACCTTCAAGTCCGCAAGGCGCACTTTTCTTGAACACATTTTGTCTTTGACGAGGTATCAGTCTGTTTCACACGAAAAGTTTATCAGTTTGTTAAAAATTCACTTCGCGAATTCTTTTCCACGGGCCACCAGTCTATTGTCTGTTTCACGCGAAGAGTGTATCAGTTTATATTCCCACGCACAATTGTCCACTTCGCGAAAACCGGGCCACTGTCTATTTTCTGTTTCACGCGAACAGTGTATCAGTTTATATTCCCACGCACAATTGTCCACTTCGCGAAAACCGGGCCACTGTCTATTTTTGGGCGTACAAAAAGGTCTATCAATTTATTTTTCTGACTATCCACTCCACGATCACTTGTTTATTTTCAAAATCTCACTTCCGACACCAATTGTAACGTAAATAAACTTAACTTGGTTTTAATAATTTATTTAACACTTAATCTACAACTTAATTTATATTACTACGCCATTGAATAGCTCGATCGTATGGGCTCGTTCAGATTGTCCTCTGAGACTTGAGGGTTGCCTATTTATCTCCGATACAGCATTCTCGATGTTTCGAATTCTTTCAGTTGGCGACGGCATGTTCCAATTGTTTCCAATATTGACCGTTGCATTACGCGGAAGAGGGACTGGATGGTTCTCGAATATCTCCGGGGATGATCTCATCGCTGTCGATGGCGACGCGGGAGGCGACAGGTCCGGCCTAGGTTCGTTACAATATTATGGATTTAATACAACTGCACTATCTTTTTTCAAATCGTATTTATGGAATCGCACACAACGAGTGTGCATTGATAACAAATTCTCAAACTCGAAAAAAATTGTCTCTGGAGTTCCCCAGGGATCTATCCTAGGTCCTTTATTATTTTTACTGTATACATCAGACTTACCGAAAATTGTAAATACTAGTGAAATTCAACTTTATGCGGATGATACACAAATAATCCATATCTTTGATCCTACATCATACATTACAGCATCTGAAACTATAAATAGCGATCTTCAACGGATTGTTGACTATTCTAATAAACACAACCTATCAATCAATCCTTCTAAAACAGTGGTCCTTTTATTTGGAAATAAAAACTTAAGGCCTAACATTGTAAATAATATGAATATTACTCTAAACAATACACGTTTAGTCATCTCTGATAGTGCAAAAAATTTAGGATTGACCTTAGATACTTTTCTTAGATTCAAGAATCATGTAAATCTTTTATTACGTAGATGTTATATGCGCACTCGGTTACTTTATGCTAGTAAACATATTTTAAATTTCAAAACAAGGAAAAAACTTTCATAATCTTTGGTTTTATGCCTTCTAAATTATTGTAACATTGTCTACTATCCATGTCTTGATAAATGCACTCAAAATCGACTTCAACGAGTGCAAAATACTTGTTGCAGATTCATATTTAATCTAAGGAAATATGATCACATTTCTCAATACATCCTGCAGTTGAAGTGGCTCAAAATTTCTAATGTATTTAAACACCATTTCCTCATTTTTTTGCATAGATTGTTTAATACTGAAAGTCCACCATACCTTCTTGACAAACTAGTATTCAGAAACAATTTACACAATCTTAATACCAGACATTCACAGATACTTAACATGCCACACCACCGGACAGCTTTGTTTGAACGTAGTTTTACTTATAATGCAGTAAAACTTTTTAATTCCTTCAAACCAGAATTATCAACTCCACTAAATAGATATAAGAAAGTCGCTAAAAATGAACTGCTGAACCAACAAGACTAGTCACATTGCTACATATTTTTTCTCTCTTGATTACAAAATTTACTAAATTGTTTACTTATATCAATATTATTAACATTGTAAATGCTTTTTCTTTTTATTATCTTTTATATTTTATTATTTTCATTTTTGTATTTCATTTTTGTAAACTGAAAAGGTTAAGAGTTCAATAGCTATTAGCTAAATTCATTTAAATGCTCCACCTTCGGCGTCACGTTTTTAATAGTTGGCAGTTTTTCTCGTCTAATTGCTAGGCAACAGTTTCTCATTAAATTACCCAAATTTGAAGTAATCAAGATCTACACTTGCTTTTCTTTCTTCTTCCAGTACCTTACACTTTATTACTTGTTCATGCTCTTCACTACAAAACCTGCAATGTATTAACATTTTCTGTCAAGTTGGGTAATGTAGGAAGGAATTCAATCTTCCTTGAAATTCTTCATTGTGAATAATCCTATCATTAATATCTAAATTATATTTTTTAATTAAAGGCATTTCATGCAGTGTTATTTCGTTGGATTTTTTTTCTGGGAAGTTGTTAAAATGGAAGTAAAACAATGTCCATAAACATTTTCTATATCGTGTTGCAACATCAGCCTCAGTGTAATAAAACTGAAATGCTGTTGGGTTATTATTCCAACCGTTTCTTTCCCTGAAAAGTTGATCATTATTATTGTAAAATACATTAGTACTTGGAATGTTGAGTTAACATGCCATTCAACATGTTAATGTTTGTCAATGTACTCTTGAAAAATGCAGTTGTTCACCATCAGTATGTTTGAGACTTTTCAAGTATCCTAAGAAATTTTCAAAAAAAGGATTTCAGAAATCTTTGTTGTCTTCCTTTATTGGAACCTTGTAGAATTTGCCAATGGATATCTAGAATTCATTAGAACAAATATCCTATCAAAAACACAAATTAATAACAAACGCAAGACCGGCCCTGAATAAAAATGTCGTCAGACTCAGGGTTCTTATTATTAGGACGGGGTTACGAAATAAGTGAGCATTTGGACAAGGGGGTGACTGAAGAAAGGGAGAGGCTACGTCATTGGAGGGAAATTAAGTTGGCTATACTGAATTTGGTAATTTTGGTTATATTTACATCAATGATAATAACACATGGCAGTGTCACGGAGATTATTCATTGTTTATGTTTGGGAAATTTCTGATTCCGAGTGATTATTGTTTGCTTCTCGTATGTTTAATGTATATTCTTAGTTCATTAAGTTTTGTTTGTTATTATTAGTGTATAGTAGGTTATTGTTTACTAGAATATCAGTTTTTTCATTAATTTTAATTATTAGTTAAAAATGCCGGGACACTTCAGGTGCTCTGTTAAATATTGTGACACAGTGGAAATCAGACAAAAGTTGTAGTTTTCTCTCTTCAATAATTCAACATCAATTTTCACCAAATAAAGAATCGAACAAGTTAGAAATATTCAAGCTTCGTATTTGAAATACATTTCCACACTGAGCTTTTCAATCTCAGATTATATGATTCTTCCAACTTTTTTGGTGGCTTGTAAAAATCATCGGCACCTTTTTCGTTTTTTGAAACATCTCCCTTTATATGGAGTTCACTTTTTCATCACTACAGCCACTTTGATATGCTGCATCTATTATAAAGAGACTAACATTCAGAACCTATAGAATATATTGATAACAAATATGTATCAATAACTTTCAATCACACACACATTTTTCAATTTACTCGAATCGCACCGATTGGATTCAACATAACTACTTTCATTGTGAATTCAAACTTGGCGCCTCCCCTCCAATGACAAAACAAGATGCCGGACAAAATCGGTGACATTTCATAACCCCGTCCTAATAATAAGAACCCTGGTCAGACTAAATGACAGGTATTGATGTAAACAGCGTTGCCAAATGAGTTTGTAGGAAATCATAATTCTTATTACGATTCCATCAGTTGTAGTGTCCACTTTATATTATCTTCTGAATACATATGACAAAAGAACTTAAGGATCCTGAGTAATCGATAGTCGAGTAGCATCGGATCTTTTAATGGGAATATAATGTAATACTTTACATCATAATGCCATTATATTAAATTATCGTACAAGTACATGAACTGGCAATGTTGTTGATGATATGCGCATGATTACGTGTGTCCCATGTCCCATCTATAGAAGTTCGTCCAGTATTGAAACGACCTCTTTGGCCTTCCCCCACCTAACAACCAATTTTTCTCGAAGATACCCGAGCAATTGTCTAACTGTGGCTATTGATAGAAATTCCATAGGCGTACCAAATTATTTGGTATAGGCGATTCACGAGACGTAGAGAACTTACTTTCCTAACACTCCCATTTCTTTTTCCGCTACTGAATAGTACTTACCACTGGGCATTTTGGCAAGGTAACGAGTAAACTATTGCAAAGTTGAATAAATAACTGCACAACCTATTTATTAATTAAACAAACCTAACCTTTCAAACGCTGCATGCCAAGACACTGGTGAAGATTCGCCGTAGCACAGCAAATCGTGTCCAATCGTGTTTTCCCCCTCTCTACCTACCAACAGGTCGTTTCAATACTGGATGAGCTCTACATGTTGTTATGAATCATATCAATTCCTTCCACTTATTTTATCCTTCCAGTTCTATGAGTTCTGTGGATAGAACCGGCTATATTTTGTGCCGAAAATGAGTGATTCAGTGTTAGTAGTAGTTTATTGTCTTTCCATTGGCCTGGTGGAATAACGAAAGCCTCGTTCATCCATGCCCTGACTAGCTCTATAATCTTGGTCCATTGACGCGTGATAAAATATCGAAACAGCTGTCAGTGAGAGACTGCAAGGGATAAAAAGTTTCCCATCAAATTTCTTTTCTGGAATTTGAATACTTTGAGGATTGTAATGATTCCCATTTCTTTTTCTAAAATATTGGAATTTGAAATTTATTTGACTTTTCCAAAGTCTTGAAACAGTACAAAATGAGTTTACATTACATTGGTTTCGCATGTATTTCATACGAGTTTTTGCAACACTATTTCTGTTTCAGATTTATAGCCTGAGAGAGAAAAAGGAGATAACTGATTCACGGATAGCTACAAACTAAGGACCACGTTTGGCGCTTGGCCAAGCCCTAGGAGGTTACCTATCGCTGCCCTGACTAACGACACACAAAATAAACAACTCGCACAATTTCTAATCCTTATTACCGACGACTTGGTCCGGGCAATCCTCCGAGGATGTAGACGAGTTACCGTCGCTTCGAGTCAAATTTCGCTTGGAGGATACGGCCAAAGAGCAGGAGCCAGTGGTCCTCTCCCCAGCCTCAGGGAGATATAATGTGCAAGTATGCTTCGGTAACCACCATGCAGTTTCACGATAATATTGAAGAGTACTAGGATTGGGGTTGACAGGTTTAAAATTGTAACTTCTTTTAGCAGCCGTCGAATTCTTGTAGAAAGCAGCAACAGCACGATAGCTAGTTGCTTGGATAGGCAAAGTATACAGTACGGAATCGATGACGAACGATGTGCAGGTAGTAGATTCCAATAATGTGCGAAGAAGCGAATATTTTTCTGCAAGCAATTTCTCAGGAACGATTCTAGAGATGATTCCTGATTTGCAAAATGTACAATCGAAGTTCGGCTATAAGGTTCATTTGGAATTCTCCCTCTGGAATATTCCACTAGCTTCCCAACGGTTGCAGAATGGATTTGGATTATCATCACTGTGAATAAATATCAGTATTCCACTGAAAACTGATTCTTCAAAGCTAAAACCGAGTTGAAAGTTGCGATCGCTGGTAACTGCTCAAGAACAAAGTTTTTAATGCTCGAAGTGAGAATTGCCCTCGACAAATTTTTACGCTAAGTTTTGTCAGATTGCTACGGGCGGATCATGACAAAAAGTGCTCCTTGATTGGTGAGCGGTACTCGTGGGTTGCGAGTAGTAAATATCTCAAAGAAACAAACTTTCTCTGCAGAAAAATATGAGAAATGTTTCCGATTTAAAAATCTGATAAACTTTTATTTTTATTAAAAAAAAATCGCGTGGGTATTGATATTATGCTGATAAAAAGAATGAGGCATTGTGATTTATTTTTTCGGGAGAAAACGGTGCTTGCAAATCAAGTGATCTAGAACAAAAAACGGCTCTAACTCGGAAACGGGATATGAGACCGCCACGTTCTTATCCGGATTCATTATCAGGAGGCAAAAACATGCAGAAAAATCAAAGAGCCATTTTCAGGGAGCAGGAGTGCTGTTAATGAATATTTACCGATGGAAGTGCCCTCAATCTTATTTAAATTTGACATAATAGCGAAACGTCAAATTCACCAAATATCGTATTCCGTGGGCAATTGAGTATAAGATATCTGAAATCTTATATGTCGAATAAATTCGTATCTGAAAAAGAATGAAATGAAAAGAAAGGGGTGGAAAAGGAAAGCATCAACCTGGTTAGTTCATTGTACTGTTTCTTTTTCAGTCTTTTCAAAACAACCATTATTTGTACTCACAGTTTATAATGTTCAGCATACATTATGTGACTCAAATTGTAATGAATTTGAAGTCTCCTACGATGGTGGTATGTGTATAGTATAGGAAAAAAGGATGTTATGTTTGTACTTTGTATTTTCGATCAATCTCTGGAAAGATCATCAAAAATCAAAATATATTTTCCTCTTTATCTTCTATACATCAAAATGAAAAAATATGGAGAAGTTTTATTTTGTAAAATTGAACCCATTGGAATAATCATGGAATCATTCAATATTGCTCTGGAATAGCTTTCGCTCATATGTGTGATATCTCAAAGAATACTTCAGTGGGCATCCGTATGAGTTTTATAGTAAATTCAGGCTTTTTGTCAACTGAACTCCAAGCCATCCCCTGATACAACCTGTCGTTATCACAATATACTGGTCAGAAATATATCTGAATGTCAAATTTGGAAAAATACCATAGTTAAGAGAATTTAATATTTTTGTGAATATCGATCTTTGGATTGATTGAACAATGTATTTAGAATTTCATAGATGGCTTGGGAGATTGGATGATAAAACGGATATTTTTTTGAGGTATGAACATCAATCATTTTGAGATAAGGAAACAAAAGAATTGATAGACATCTACAGATCTAATGATATATATTCTGGAAAGATATGTTTTCCAAAGATTAATTAATGGTTTGGTGGATTCAATTTCCCAATTCGTCGGTGAAGGAAACTAAGAATAATTCTGTATATTCTCAATATCCAATTTCAATTTTCATTTATAAATTTCAGTTATTTCATCACCCATCCATGTATTTAACCAAAACTTTGAGATGAATTATAGTTGATAAAAATATCCCAAAAGAAAACGGTATACAAATATTTTCTGATGTTTTGAAGCATGTGTGTAATAACATTGCTCAACGCATGGCCGTACAAGACAAAAAAGAATTCCCATACTTGGCTCGGAATCAGATTACTTCTAAATCAACACTTCTTTGATACAAGATATCGGGCGAATCAACTCTCATTTGATAAGTAGATATAGATTAAAAAATCACAACGCAAAAATAAAGCAGACAGTTCAGAAACAAAACCTCACTGTTGAACATAAAAAATCTTCCAGATGTCACCTTTTCAGATGGTTAGAACAGTGGACAGGTTATTGGACATATAACCCTCTTGATATGTTCATTACAACGCAAATGAAATGGAAAATGTAACTTAATCATTTCCAATGAATATCTTCATTCAATAAAAATTTGTAGTCATGCATAACAACCGTAACGGAATCTACAGAATATCCAAAGATTTTGTAGCAGATCCAATTAAAATTAAAGATACATAGTCAGTCAACGATGTTAGTCCAATGATCCCTAAAAAATGAGTGAGATGGAACAAATTCAGGTGGGTATGTGCTTTAGAGCGACCTGACCTTGAGGGGTTAAATTGGAATAATAAACAATATTTTGTGTTTCTACTTCATAATCTTGCATCTTGCCCTTCCATTTATTTGAAATTTGCATTTAAAATCGTCGATAATGAAATTTGATAATTTTTTGTGGTATTCCATTATGAAGTAATCGTCGCTCTATGTTTTGTTCGAACTTTTGTAGTGAATAAACTTTTATAAAACAAATAACATTACATTTGTGAGAAAAGATGGAAAGGAGGGTGGTACGAAATATTCATTCATTTGCGATATTGGGGAATTACTGTACCTAAGTCATTTTGGAAAGTTATATTAAGAAAATTGATTTGTTTGAAATATGAACAGGATATGTATTTATTTTTGGTGAATATCTAACAGACAACAATTATTTCCCCAGCTACTGTTACAAGTGATTTCTGGTGAGCACTCTCTTTTGGAAAACATGATTCTCTGCCTCATTCATCTATATGAGTTCCTAATTAAAACTATAATAAAAAATCAAATAACTTTCTTAATGAAAAGGCAAATTTTCACTTTCAGATTTTCGAGTTAAGGTCTTTTCTCATATCTATCAGATGTAGTTCAATGTCCAGCATGGCTTTAGCCAGGGAAGTAGTTGTTTTCTGTTAGATATTCACAAAAAATAACTCAATTTTTATCGTGGATATTTCAATTCACAGAAAAATCTTTTTATTCAATATTCAATTGAGAATGTTTACCTTTTCAATATTATGATTTAATATCGACTAATATATTTAGTAGCAGAAATAGCAGTACCTACTAAGGAAAAGTAAGGAAATGTAGAATTGATTTAATAAAACAATATAAAAATCAGACCACGTGCCTAACCTATTTTAAATTTTATCCGCTCGAAACTGCATTGATGGAAAAGTTATATATTCAATGAGTGTCCAAATATTGGTGTTCTCTTTATGCTCAGGTAATATTAACTAAGTGCTATAAAACTTGTCTTTCTAAATAAGTTGATAACTGTTGGACAAACCAATGGCTTCTTGAGATACGGCCCAGAATGAAGGAATTTTCAATTAGTTATTGTTATAAATCTGCTGTGTAAGCTACTGGAAAGTTCAATGAATCATTCAAAATTATATTCTGAGAATACAATCTTCATTGATGTCAGCCCAAGCGAAATACACTTTTAATAAAGTTTTTCTTCCACTGGTTATTCTTAATTTCTCTTGTAGAGTGTTCAGTGCATATTATCTCACAACTATTTGTAGGTACTTAAATAAAATTATATTTCATACATTGATTTTTCAGATATCTGGGCATATATGTGCTTGCCACAATTGTGTACTTTCAACTAGGAATAATCCTTCGTTGATTAGTCTTCTTCAGGGATTTTTTAGTGCTGAATTATCATGTAAAAAAACAACGATGAACAACGATGCAATATGTTTGTTCTTGTTCGTTATTGTTTTTAATCATGATGATTCAGCTCAATTTTTTGATAACTTTTAGCCCCAAAAAATCCCCGAAGAAGACTGTGGTTACAGTTGAAACAATGGACATGTAATAAAATAAAATCGTTATTGAAAAAATATCATTATTTTTTATACGAACCAAACCCCCAGGAAACTATAAACTCTATAAGTATATTGAAAAAAAAAACAGGATTACTGATAGTCGACCTGAAATGTTGATGATCGTAGGTTTCAAATTCACAATTGCTCAAACTATGGAAAATTTCATAATCGCATTTGTAATCATATCAAAATAAAATGATTTATTGAGAAATATATATTTTTATAATTCAAATTACCAAAGTTTGTGAAACAACTAGATAGTACACTGATGATCTCATATTATTTTAAGTGTATCAAATACGGTATATTTGATTTATTCTTCTCCAAACAGAAATGGCAGAAATAATTTATGTAAATTAACATATACAACAATAAAATTCAATTCAGAATTTTCTGTATTAGGATTGTTATCCATTCGATTTTCTACTCGAAACCATCAATGGATTCGTCGTAGAAATTAGAATCTGAGGAATTGTGTGTCTAAAAGATGTTGTCATTTGAAAGCATTGTCTTTCTTTACAATTAGTGGTTTTGGAAATATCAAACCGCCAAATGTACTCAACTAATGGAAAACAATGCCATATCATATTTTTTATCATTCATCTCCATCAGTTTGGTTGGAGTGGAACTAATAATCACATTTTTTGGAGTGCCCAATCAATGCTGTCTCTACAACAGATCTATATTATAAATTTACAAAAAGAGGAGTATCAGCTCCACTAAATATGGAGGAAGTTCTCAGAAATTTGAATATGGGAATAGTAAGGGACATAATGAAGTTCCTAGAAGATAATAGGTTGAAAATTAAAAAAATATATATATATTTTTCAACATATACTCTATTTCTTTACTCTACAACCCTAATAGAGAGATACATAATCTAAAAAATCCAAGATTCCTTAGTATAATCCAAACACCCAATACTCTGTGCTATTTGTCCAAAATACTAATATCCTTTAAGCACTCCATTTAATATCCTTTAAGCACTATATTTAATGGGCATAGCCCTCAGAGAAAAGTGCTAACCGTAGACACGTGTTTCGAGCTCTCGGCCCTCATCAGTACGGTGGAGAAGTGCAAGGATGAACAACACTTGGTAGAAAACGACAAATCAACGGAGTCAACAAACAGAAGCCAGCCGCTCATTTGTGATTTCGGTCAGCATACCCTGAATTCCAGGGCAACAACCAACGTCACCACGGAGGCAGCTATAGCTACCTGCGTGACATCCGAGTCCAGAAATATAAATATGAATGAGAGTGATATCGAGGGGACTGTTAAAAACAAAATGGAAGGAATTTAATGGACATAGCCCTCAGAGAAAAGTGCTAACCGTAGACACGTGTTTCGGGCTCTCGACCCTCATCAGTACGGTGGAGAAGTGCAAGGATGAACAACACTTGGTGGAAAACGACAAATCAACGGAGTCAACAAACAGAAGCCAGCCGCTCATTTGTGATTTCGGTCAGCAAACCCTGAGATTCCAGGGCAACAACCAACGTCACCACGGAGGCAGCTATAGCTACCTGCTGACATCTGATCCAGGAATATAAATATGAAAGGTAATATCGAGGGCTGTTAAAACAAAATGAAGAATTTAATGGGCATAGCCCTCAGAGAAAAGTGCTAACCGTAGACACGTGTTTCGAGCTCTCGGCCCTCATCAGTACGGTGGAGAAGTGCAAGGATGAACAACACTTGGTAGAAAACGACAAATCAACGGAGTCAACAAACAGAAGCCAGCCGCTCATTTGTGATTTCGGTCAGCAGACCCTGAATTCCGGGGCAACCGCCACCGTCACCACGGAGGCAGCTATAGCTACCTGCGTGACATCCGAGTCCAGGAATCTAAATATGAAAGAGAGTATGATCGAGGGGACTGTTAAAAAACAAAATGGAAGGAATTTAATGGACATAGCCCTCAGAGAAAAGTGCTAACGTAGACACGTGTTTCGGGCTCTCGCCCTCATCAGTACGGTGGAGAAGTGCAAGGATGAACAACACTTGGTGAAAACGACAAATCAACGGAGTCAACAAACAGAAGCCAGCCGCTCATTTGTGATTTCGGTCAGCAACCCTGATTCCAGGGCAACAACCAACGTCACCACGGAGGCAGCTATAGCTACCTGCGTGACATCCGAGTCCAGGAATATAAATATGAAAGAGAGTAATATCGAGGGGACTGTTAAAAACAAAATGGAAGGAATTTAATGGACATAGCCCTCAGAGAAAAGTGCTAACCGTAGACACGTGTTTCGAGCTCTCGGCCCTCATCAGTACGGTGGAGAAGTGCAAGGATGAACAACACTTGGTAGAAAACGACAAATCAACGGAGTCAACAAACAGAAGCCAGCCGCTCATTTGTGATTTCGGTCAGCAGACCCTGAATTCCAGGGCAACAACCAACGTCACCACGGAGGCAGCTATAGCTACCTGCGTGACATCCGAGTCCAGGAATATAAATATGAAAGAGAGTAATATCGAGGGGACTGTTGAAACAAAATGGAAGGAATTTGATGGACATAGCCCTCAGAGAAAAGTGCTAACCGTAGACACGTGTTTCGGGCTCTCGGCCCTCATCAGTACGGTGGAGAAGTGCAAGGATGAACAACACTTGGTAGAAAACGACAAATCAACGGAGTCAACAAACAGAAGCCAGCCGCTCATTTGTGATTTCGGTCAGCAGACCCTGAATTCCAGGGCAACAACCAACGTCACCACAGAGGCAGCTATAGCTACCTGCGTGACATCCGAGTCCAGGAATATAAATATGAAAGAGAGTAATATCGAGTGGACTGTTGAAAACAAAATAGAAGGAATTTGATGGACATAGCCCTCAGAGAAAAGTGTAACCGTAGACACGTGTTTCGGGCTCTCGGCCCTCATCAGTACGGTGGAGAAGTGCAAGGATGAACAACACTTGGTAGAAAATGACAAATCAACGGAGTCAACAAACAGAAGCCAGCCGCTCATTTGTGATTTTGGTCAGCAGACCCTGAATTCCAGGGCAACAACCAACGTCACCACGGAGGCAGCTATAGCTACCTGCGTGACATCCGAGTCCAGGAATATTAATATGAAAGAGGGTAATATCGAGGGGACTGTTAAAAACAAAATGGAAGGAATTTAATGGACATAGCCCTCAGAGAAAAGTGCTAACCGTAGACACGTGTTTCGGGCTCTCTGCCCTCATCAGTACGGTGGAGAAGTGCAAGGATGAACAACACTTGGTAGGAAACGACAAATCAACGGAGTCAACAAATAGAAGCCAGCCGCTCATTTGTGATTTCAGTCAGCAGACCCTGAATTCCAGGGCAACAACCAACGTCACCACGGAGGCAGATATAGCTACCTGCGTGACATCCGAGTCACTTGTCAAACAGTTCAGAAACACTGGATAAATTCATAAAAAACTTGCAAAACACCACACGAAAACACATATAAACAATATAGGAAACCAATGTGTTGCCTGAACTCATTCTGTCTTTTTTTACAGGTTCTGATAGCTATGGTCTTTTTCTCATAACCAGTCCATATTATTGAATGTCTATGAATGGAGGGCATAAAAAATGTCAAATGTCTGTTTTCTATCTTTTTTTATAGTACAATAAAAAGTAAAGAGATTAGTGAAAGCTGTCGTTGCCGTGGCAAAGATTAGAGGTTAGAGGTTAGTTACTCTACTCTTTGGCCGTGGTACCATAGACATTATAGTATTGGACTGGTTGTGAGAAAGAGACCATTGATATCAGAACCTGTGAAAAAGGACAGAATGAGTTCAGGCATAACATTGGTTTCGTATATTGTTTATATGTGTTTTCGTGTGGTGTTTTGAAAGTTTTTTATACATTTATTCAGTGTTTCTGAACTGTTTGACAAGTAATAAATATTCTTAAATATATATTCCTTCTTCGTGTGCAGCCTACAATTGTGTAGTTAGATACAAAAAAGCGCTGGATGTGAAATTCCATAGGTGAGTAAGCATGGAGTGTAAGTAGTGATTTGTGGATTTTTTTAAAACATTTTCACAGGTTTCCGAACTTATGAAAAAATTTTAATTTAATTTCTCAGTCACGCACAAACTGGT
>JAFIRS010007142.1:0-27884 GCA_018342105.1 Gonioctena quinquepunctata | reverse complement strand
AAACCACTGACCAGGCTCACGGAGGGCCAAACAAAGTTCCAGTGGTCCGAAGAATGTCAAGACTCATTCAGGAAGCTGAAAGGAGCTTTGATCAACGCACCTGTACTGAGCTATCCCCTACCCAAAGGGAAATTCATTTTGGGTACGGACGCCAGCAACGTGGGACTTGGAGCTGTCCTATCTCAGATCCAGAGCTTTGATCAACGCACCTGTACTGAGCTATCCCCTACCCAAAGGGAAATTCATTTTGGGTACGGACGCCAGCAACGTGGGACTTGGAGCTGTCCTATCTCAGATCCAGGAGGGACAGGAGAAGGTCATTGGTTATTTCAGCAAGACGCTTAGCAAACCAGAGCGCAATTATTGTGTCACCAGGCGAGAGCTGTTAGCTGTTGTAAAGGGAGTGGAGCACTTCTACAAGTACGTGTATGGAAGAAGATTCCTGTTGAGAACTGACCATGCAGCTCTCAGATGGCTCTTACAGTTCAAAAATTCTGAGGGTCAAGTAGCACGTTGGATCGAGAGACTCCAAGAATTCGATTTCGAGATCGAACATCGAGCCGGAACTAGCCATAAGAATGCAGATGCCTTGTCGCGAAGACCATGTCCAGATGATTGCTCACATTGCCGACGAGCAGAAGAGAAAGAAGCAACACTTTGTAGAACCGCGGCAATGGATGACAACTGGAATGACAGCAAGATCCAGAAAGACCAAGAGAAAGACCCCGACCTTGGCTTAGTTGTCAGCTGGAAGAAGAGCAATCGAAGACCATCATGGCAGGAAGTCGCAGGTTACTCGCCGGCTGTTAAGTCCTATTGGGCACAATGGAACTCTCTTATTCTGGACAATGGGATCCTGAAACGTGTGCTGGAGGCCGATATTGGTGGGGAAGACAGACGCCAAATAATTGTTCCCAGGAACAGAAGAGAGGAAGTGCTGCGGGAAGTCCATGATGGAGTCGCTGGAGGACATCTGGGAGTGACGAAGACCCTGCAGAAAGTGAGGCAACGGTTTTACTGGACCAATTGTCAAGCTGACGTCCAGGACTGGTGCAGAAAGTGCGCTGTATGCGCTGCTAGCAATGGACCTCAAATACGCCCCAAGGCCCCGATGCGTCAGTACAACGTAGGCAGCCCGTTCGAGAGAATCGCCATTGACATCGCCGGCCCGTTTCCCGTATCCGACCACGGGAATAAATACATCCTTGTGGCAATGGACTACTTCAGTAAGTGGGCGGAAGCCTATGCCCTGCCCAACCAGGAAGCCATCACCGTCGCCGACGTCTTGGTGAAAGAGTGGATATGTCGATTCGGTATTCCAATGGAGCTGCACTCGGATCAAGGCAGAAATTTCGAATCCAACCTTTTCCAAGAAATATGTCTACTACTGAACATCCGCAAGACAAGAACCACGGCCCTACATCCGCAGTCCGATGGAATGGTGGAACGGATGAACAGGACGATCAACCGCCACTTGTCCAAGGTTGTCTCTGACCATCAAAGAGACTGGAACCAGTATCTTCATTTGTTCCTGATGGCCTATCGATCCGCAGTACACGAGTCAACCGGTCAAACTCCTGCTAGTATTATAATGGGCCGAGAACTGCGACTGCCTTGTGACCTGAAGTTTGGGATACCGCCAGGACAAGACACTGCGGGAGAGGACTACGTCAGCAAACTTCGGCAGAGAATGGACGACATCCACGAACGAGTCCGGTTGAACATCCAGAGTGCCAGCGATAAAATGAAGAAGACCTATGACATCAAGGCCGACGCTGGAGGATTTAAGGTTGATGACCTGGTTTGGCTGTACAACCCCAAACGTCGTCGTGGACTATCAACAAAGTTGCGGAACTCGTGGGAAGGCCCGTATAAAATCGTGAGAAGGATAAACGACCTTGTGTACCGATTCCATAAGCCACCCCGAGGGAAACCAAGGGTCGTCCATTTCAACAGGTTGGCCCCTTACGCTGGAAACCATGACCAAGTTCGCACCCTCAAGCCACCGGAGGATGATATGATGTTGGAGAGGTTTATGTCCTTGTATTCAAACGGGCAGAAAGTTCTACATGGGGTTACTAGAGAGGAGTCACGAGACCTTTTCGGGGTGCCTGCTGACTACGCACTAGCGCACTGTGTGGCAGAAGATCTTCAAATGTCCAGGGCATCGCCGCAGTGTTCTCCAAGAAATCTGGTCAACTCCAAACACTGCGGGAGCAGAATCCAGAAGTTGGTGGGGTGCTACAGTTGAAGAAAGGCCAGAGAAACATCTACTACCTAGTTACCAAGAGGCATTCCCAAGATAAACCGTCCTATGAAGATGTCTGGGAGAGTCTCACCAAACTAAGAGATACTATGGTGGACCAGAATCTGGTGGATCTAGCAATTCCAAAATTGTCCTGTGGTATTGATGGGTTGGACTGGAGAGTCATAAGAAGTATGCTGGAGGCGATATTCAGATCCAGCGGCGTCAAGATTTTGGTTTGCTGTAACCCTCTTCCACGACCGATCATGAAGACCGTGGAGTGTTACTTCCATCGAACTTCACGGTGCAGATATGGGGAGTCATGCAGATATCGTCACACTCCAAGGATGAAATTTCGGGACGAAATGTCTTTAAGAAGGGGGCAATGTAACGAACCTAGGCCGCACCTGTCGCCTCGCGCGTTGCCGTCGACAGCGATGAGATCATCCCCGGAGATATTCGAGAACCATCCAGTCGCTCTGCCACGGAAAACAACGGTCAATATTGGAAACAATTGGAACATGCCAGAATTCGAAACATCGAGAATGCTGTATCGGAGATAAATAGGCGACCCTCAAGTGGAGTCAGGACAGTCTGAACGAGCCCATACGATCGAGCTATACAGTGGAGTAGTAATATAAATTAAGTTGTAGATTAAGTGTGAAATAAATTAGTAGAACCAAGTTAAGTTTATTTACGTTACAATACAATATTTTAGATTGCGTTGTATTTTCGATGTGTTAATAAACGGACAATAATTGGTCGAGTATTTTTAATAGAGTCGAACCTCGTTTTCGCAACAATATTCAGAATCATTTCAATACATAAAACATATCTCTGATATTCGAACCTCTTTGTATCTTCCTCTTGGAATTTGTTTTTTCTGTCTTATTTATGTCTCTTCAAATGAGTTTTCATATGTGACAACTGAATACTTTGATATTTACAGAGGGAGCAACTATGCATTTTTGAAGAAATCGATCGAAGTAATTGCTCGTTTTCTTTGTGTCCTCTCAAGATATGCGAATCTAGGAGCTGTTTCGTGTTAAAACCTTTTTTGCATTCACTGCAAACGTACGGATTGCCGTCCAAATGTGTTAATAAATGCATTTGCAAACTTCCCTTCCAATTGCTAGAGAATTCACATTGTGTACAATGGAATTTCGGTGCATTTTCTTTGTCATGTTGATATTAGTGAGTGGTGAGATTTGATTTATTAACACTTTTGAATCCACAAATATCACAAGAATGAATTTTTGAGGTGATAGTATGTGCAATATGCGGGTGATGTTTGAGAATATGACCATCTCGTTTCTGTTTTTGATTGAATTCCTTCGAGCATTCTTCACATTTCAGCGGTCGAAATTGCTCATGGGTTCTTGAGTGCCTATTCAAATTACTCATACGACAAGTTTTGTAGTTGCATTCCCCGCAATAGAACATCCTTGCGTTTTCCTTTTCGTGTACAGCCATTACGTGTCGATCCATGTCCCTCTTCCTAATACTTTTGTACTGGCAGTAGCTACAGCTGTGTTTTTTATTAATCTCCATATCGAAATTACCTTCTACTCCATCGTTCCTGAAAGTAAAAATAAAGATCTCAATGGAACTATCAAATTGCTGTTGGTAAAAGACCGGACCAAAATATGTTGGTAATAAATAGTATTGTGACGAAAACGAATACAGTACGCAACTGCATTGGTTATGGCACGCTGGACGACCCGGTGGCGTAATGGAGAGTTCCCGGTAGTTAGAGAGAGAGAGAGAGAGAGAGAGAAGAGAGAGAGAGAGAGAAGAGAGAGAAGAGAGAGAGAGAGAGAGAGAGAGAGAGAGAGAGAAAGAGAGAGAGAAATATACTTTATTGTCAGAAAACAAGAATTTCTTATTGAAAAGCATAGTTCTTAAAATCAAAGAAAAAATGGATATAATCGATAAAGCTCAAAAGAGAGTGTCTAACATAAATGTACAAGTACAAACTAAAATTATTGAAAAGTTCTGTCTCCAAGCGCGGAAATACTCGAAAAATATAAAAATAATTTCAAATTTTATATTAAGAAAAATACATTTCTATTTTTTGTAGATACTTTTGTCCGGCATTGACAGTTTAGTGTTAAAACAATTCAAATAATACGGAACATTGTTATTCTCCAGAATGTCGTTGACATAAAAATATCAGTTCAAGTCTACGACTTCACTTAAAAAAAAAACTTTGTGAATACAAGAGCCTTGAAAAATAGAATATTCTCAACGTAAATTGTAAAAAACTTTTTAACAAAAAATTAAACCAACGAAATACGGAACTAAAAAGTAAAAAATAAAATAAACTTTCTTAGTCTCAGTAACTAAGCTCCTAAACTAATGTCAGTAACTAATTTTGAGTCGGCGCCAAACAAACAAGAAAATGAATTAGGTAAGGCGTAAAATGATGGCATCGAGTTGCGCGGTGATATTCTGATGATTTTTTGAAGTAATTTAATGATGTTCGTTGATTGTTCGTTTGGCGCCGACTCAAAATTAGTTACTCACATTAGTTTAGGAGCTTAGTTACTGAGACTAAGAAGGTTTATTATATTTTTTACCTTTCAGTTCCGTATTTCGTCGGTTTAATTTTTTGTTAAAAAGTTTTTATTTTTCAATTTCTTGTGGCTAAAATCTACTGATTACTACCTACTTGTTTTTTGATAACTTCCAAAAACCGCCTCAGTAAAAAGTTATACGTGATCATACATAAAAAAAAATGATGAAAAAAAAAATATATACGCGTCGACTAGAGAACTTCCTCCTTTTTGGTTTCGTCGGTTAAAAAGGGTCCAGCGTCTGCTTTTGCCAGGCAAATTGTTGTTTTCTATTAGATATTCTATAATATAACTTCAGATTTATCGTAGATTTATCGGTATTCCATTATTTTTTTCCCTTTTATTGCTTCCACATCTGATTTTACTAAAACTCTCTTTTTCATCTTTTTTCCTTCATCTTTAAAATTGTCAAAAAGTTCACCATTATTTCTTAAAATAAACGAAAAACGCAAAATTGTTCATTTATATGTTAATCGTGAATGAGAAAGTGGATCTGCGCATTGTTCATGCGCATATAAATAAACAATTTCGCGATTTTCCTTTGTTTTAGGAAATAATGGCAAACTTTCATTTTACACTCTGAAAGTGAAGAAAAAAAGAATATCTCAAAGGAAACACCTTGTATAATCAAAAAACAGGCAAAATCCCACAAGGGAATATAATCTTGATATACAGGGTCTATTTAAGTTTTTTGCACTTCCGTGAATGACGGGTGTATAATTCAATTCCATAAGTAAGCAATACATATATTGTTTCTAACTTTTCTAAAAAATTCCAAATAAATAATCGTTTTCTTTTTGAGACTATCAACAAGTTATGTAAGATATTTTTGGGCGAGTTGTTGGAAAACAATTATTTCGAAAATAGTTAATGTTTTTATACTTTTAGTTTTCGCGAGAATCTAGATGAGTATGGGAAATTCATAAAATCAATAAATCTCAATAAATTCGGCACATAAATCACAGAAGTCGTTCATAATCTTGAAACGGCTTTTATAAAATGTTGAATTTTGACAAAGAATCTATAAACCAATTTTAAATAGATTCTGGTCAAGTTGAGTTTGCATAAATTTCAAACATACCTATTTTTCATTTGAGATATACGTTTAGGGCAATTGTTTATATGTCTTTTCAAAAAGCCCTCGTTGGTCATTGAACATTTGCAAAATTCACATTTGAATAGTTCCCCTTCGTACATCCTCGTTTTCTGTGGGTTAAATTTACAATATTTTAGATGAGTCTCCAAATAACCCATAGTGCTGAGCCCTATGTGACAGAATTTGCAAGGATAGAAGTCCACTTCCTCTCTTTCCTGGACGGGTTCGAAATATTTCTTCGGATCGATGCCCAAATTCTTTGCAAAGGATCGACCATAATAGGTCAACAGCTCTTCATCTTTTGGCACATTTTTACATGTGCGATAATATAACCCTCCGTTGTATTGGAACGCTACCACGTTTTGCTCTTTCGCATTCCTTGCGCAATTGACGTATCTCAAGTAGTTGGAATTGGTCTCGTCACTGGCATCGATCTGAAACGGAAGACAAATACATTCAGAAATAAAAATATAAGGAACGTTTTTATATTCACCAATTCGGTGTAGGGGAACAATGTGGTTTTTATGTTATTGTGCTTCAACAGATGAACTATCTACCAGTTTTGCTCTTATAACAGCAACAACAACTTGTTCCACCAATCTTTCTACTAGCTTGGACTTGGTGAGTTTGATGGACTGATTTTGAGTATAAACGGTTTGCTTACGAGTCTTTTCGTGTGCCCAAAAAAACTATAGTTCCTACTTTTTATTCAATAAATATAGTGAATTGAATTTTGGCGTTTTCTGAGAAATATCAACTGCATAGTCAACA
This sequence comes from Gonioctena quinquepunctata, assembly GCA_018342105.1. Classification (NCBI taxonomy): domain Eukaryota; kingdom Metazoa; phylum Arthropoda; class Insecta; order Coleoptera; family Chrysomelidae; genus Gonioctena; species Gonioctena quinquepunctata. The sequence continues at coordinate 21,196 of JAFIRS010007142.1, read as the reverse complement.
GATGGAGAAATATAGAAAACATTTCAATTATTTTTATATCATAACCTTCAGAAAAACCGTCTATGCAAATGAATATTTGTTGAGCTTGTTCATCAACTGCAAATCTTTTTTCAGAAAAGTTATATCTCATCCATGCTCGCTGCTGGGCATTTATTTCGTTGGGACAATTGTAATATTAGTTTCTCCAAGTATAGGACAAGGAGAAGTTTAGTAATTAAATTACCATTTTACAAGTGTAGGCATTAAATTCAAAGGGCCTCATTCACGTTCCGATAAAAACAAGTTGGTCAATATATATATATATATATGTATATATATATATATATATATATATATATATATATATATATATACAAACTAGGGATATTGGGGTATGCAACAATGAAAAAGTAAACTCTTTAAGGTTTATCCAAGCTTTCGGAAATGTTTATTTTCATCATCAGGGAGACTACAATAGATGAAAAACCAATAGTGCGAAACATTAAGCTACTTACAACTTTGTTGAGGTTGGTTTCAATGATGTTAAACATATTCATCTAACATAGTGATATAAATGGAAAAAACGTAGATCAAGGAATAAAACGAAGTTCAAAGTTAATACAACCACATTAGCATTGTTTAGAATCATATGAATATAAATGTATTGTCCCTATGTGGTGTGACAAGGTAAACTGACGGGTTGGGAAAAAATCTCGCAAATATATTTAAGCCAACGACACCAGACGGGTGTCACTTGGAAATTGTTCAGTGGTGCCAACTGTTAGATTAGTACCAACTGATGTTACCAAGAGGCGGTGATGTTGAAAAGAACTATTATTAAATATTACATTGTTGTCAATTTTGATTAATATCTAAAGACAATAAATACGAGTAGATCTTACTTAAATGGTTAATATCTGTTTTTTTTATTTGTTCAATCGTTTTCTTGGGAAATGAAAGCCATTTCTAAGAATGTTTTCTTGTGTGACTCTGTCGCTAGCACTTTCACTGAATCGTAATTCATCTGATGGTCAAATTTATTTACATGTTTTGCCAGAGCACATCTTCCAGGGTGCAATCTGCAGTCACTTTAAAGAGAAATCATCCTGTTCAATAATTATTTTGCGTTTGACCAAAAAGATCATTATCGAACAGAATAATTTCTCTTATTTATTGTCTTTAGATATCAATCAAAATTGATAACAATGTAATATCAAATAATTGTTCTTTTTAAAATTACCGCCACCTGGTAACATCAGTTGGTACTAATCTAACAGTTGGCACTTCTGTAACTATTTCCAAGTGACACCCGTCAGGTGTCGTTGGCTTGAATATAATTAGAGTACACATTTATATTTATATAATTTTAAACAATGCTAATGTGGTTGTATTAACTTTGAACTTCGTTTTATTCCTTGATCTAAGTTTTTTTCTTTTGTATCACTATGTTAGATGAATATGTTTAACATCATTGAAACCAACCTCAACAAAGTTGTGAGTACCATAATGGTATTACTATTGGTTTTTTCATCTATTGTAGTCTCCCTGATAATGGAAATAAACACTCCCGAAAGCTTGGATAAACCTTAAAGAGTTTCCTTTCTCATTGCTGCTTACCCCAATATCCCTAGTTTTGTACCTCACAACTCAGCAAATACTTCCCATGCACACACACACACACACATGTTATGTTATATATATATATATATATATATATCTTGTAATGTAATGCTAATTTTCAAATATAAATTGTTATGATATAGATAAGTATTTTCACCCTGTATAATATTGCAATGATGTAATAATAATTGCTAGCTACGTCACTATTCTCTCGTCACGTTGCTGCCAATTGTTATCATTTTTCTTACCACAGCTAGCACAGTTGGTACTCCTCTTATCTCAGATAGCCGGTTCAAGGCAATTTAGCCACTACTTGATATGTCAAAACTCAATTTATTCAATGGTCGTAGGAATGATTGTTGATCATTGTAAGAAAACAAACAACAAAGTATCAAAAAGCAATTATTTCCTTTATTCAGGAAGACTTAATTTTACCTGGCCTACGAGAAATAACTTATACTAATGTGAATCTATAAATATTCACGGATAATCATAAAAATGAAATCATGGATAGATAGACAGAACCTCACTTTTTCCTTGAGAGTGAAGTTTTCTTTTATAGTTCAAAATACAGTGAAATAAAGTTCTTCAAATGTGAGATACGTTATTTGTGAAATTGTTCAGGACCGGATGTGCACTATTAAAGTTTTTATACCTGGCTGGAACTGTCGGGGTTTCAAGATATGCCCTGAAACTGGATCCCTTCTCACTCCAAGCTCTATCAGGAACTCCAATACCATAAATCAGGAACCATACAGATGCAGAAATCAGCTTTGGATACTTGGATATGTTGTATCATTAAGGTAATATTGGTTTTGTTCTTCAAATGTTGGAATTATTTCGTTTTTCTTTCTCCCAAAAATGTTGCGTGCTTCCTTTTTAATTTATTTTCGATCTCCTTTTGGCTTTGTTTGTTGTCACCTAGATACGAATTTTCCTTCCTCTTTTTTCATTTGAATTTTTGAATTCGCGCACCAAATTGACACATTTCACTGTTTGGGTTCATTTTATATAATTTATATATACAACTATTTTTCCATTCTTATTACTATTTACATATTTCAATAATAATTGCTTATGACACCACCCCGTTGTTATTCTCTCACAATTTCCAATTTTCCATATGACCATCTATTCCCTGATTGGCTAATCTCATCAAGAAGTTTGCTGTTCTACCATTGGCTACTTTTAGTTAGGTACAATTTCATATACTGTATGTTTCAAATTTATAAATGTGTTGATCACTTTTTATTCATGAAAATATTGTAAACCTAGACTTTTTGTTGTCTTTTTACCAATTATGGGTTATAATCATTATGACAGTGTATGAAATTGATTGTGTTATAGTATTTTGACATAAAAAAGAATTCCAAAATTATGTGAAACAATCTCTTGAAACTAATAACTATCTATTAATTATTCTTTTTATGGGTTTTTTCTTTTTAAAACTTATAACTGGCATAACATAAATATATATATATATATATATATATATATATATATATATATATATATATATATATATGTGGAAAAATTCCAAAAAAAGGAAAATTCATTTAATATAAATTGACCACTACACATCACTCAACGAATTATGAAATAAATAAAACTGAAGAAGTCCAGGCCTGAACAGAAACGTCTTTAACAAATAAACTATCAATAATTGTGATCAATACTAAACTACGGAAAAATATACAGGAGGATTCAAGAAACTATTTCAAATATAATATATATATATATATATATATATATATATATATATATATATGTAAATATATATATATATATGTAAATATATATATATATATATATATATATATATATGCCTTCTCAACCTATGGTGGTGAGATGATAGCAGTTTCAGCCGGAAAAGAGTTTGGAGAAAAAATGGTTACGTGGGAGGAAAAAGTTTACTGTTGTAAAATTACTTCGAGAGATATAAAACGCACCAAACGTTTAACGAAACTTTTTGCGAATGACTGATTTACTATTTCATTATATATTACTGTTAAATCGTAATACCATGGGCACATAGACATTTTCGGACGAAGTATATATATATGCCTTCTCAACCTATGGTGGTGAGATGATAGCAGTTTCAGCCGGAAAAGAGTTTGGAGAAAAAATGGTTACGTGGGAGGAAAAAGTTTACTGTTGTAAAATTACTTCGAGAGATATAAAACGCACCAAACGTTTAACGAAACTTTTTGCGAATGACTGATTTACTATTTCATTATATATTACTGTTAAATCGTAATACCATGGGCACATAGACATTTTCGGACGAAGTATATATATATATATATATAATGCCTTCTCAACCTATGGTGGTGAGATGATAGCAGTTTCAGCCGGAAAAGAGTTTGGAGAAAAAATGGTTACGTGGGAGGAAAAAGTTTACTGTTGTAAAATTACTTCGAGAGATATAAAACGCACCAAACGTTTAACGAAACTTTTTGCGAATGACTGATTTACTATTTCATTATATATTACTGTTAAATCGTAATACCATGGGCACATAGACATTTTCCGACGAAGTATCCTTACATTTTTGCACTAAACCATTTAGGGCTGCATTACAAAAATGTTTATTCGCATATTCTGATGATTTCGAATCCTATAGCTAAGGATAATTTATACATATCGAAAAATTCCTCCCAGAATTTGTGAGATTAATCCATAATTTTGCAATCAACTAACACTTTTAACTACTTATCGTGATAAGACTAACACATACATGTTAAAACAGGTCCCAGTCGTATGGTCGTCTACGGACCAGCCGATACTGGACTGCGATAGTGATACATCAATACACGCAATGATACAGTTTCATGATACAGTACTTGCGACATGTCTCGAGGCAGTTCTGAACGTGAATGGGGCCTTTTACTTTTCGACGATGTTACAGTGAACATGAAAAAGTTAGCACAGTTTCAGAAAAGAAAGACGTGTCCTTGTAAGTGGCAATAGTGTCGGGCTAAGCCACTTGCATCATATTGCCAAATGGACCACAACATCCCCACTGTCTCAACCCACGATGCGGCTAAACACACTAAGGAAGTCGCAGTGCAGTTGGCACTGAAAAATATCAAGAAGCCGGAGACAAAGCGAAAACTGCCACGTCATCACACGCTGATTTGAACAATGCTTCAAAGGGGCGCGTGGATGTGCCAGCCCCACTATGTGAACATGAGGCAAAAGACTTGGTCGCGAGACGTTTTAGCCTGAGCTGAATCTAACAACATGACGTGTACACTAAGGCCTTCTGGACTTTTCGCGCTAGTTTTGCTCCATGGCTACCATGGAAAGGAAAATGCATTTGGCCAGATTCAGCAAAACGCTTAAACGTTCAACTAGGCGTCTAAAATGTTTAGGTTGCGTTGAATGTTGGGCACAATACCAGGTCATCCATCAGGAAATACGTTAGTGTCCGACCATGAGTATCGCTAGGACACGATCAATTACGAGGCTGAAAAGTACTGGCGATAGTGGGTCGCCCACCCTCTGGAATATTTTGGAAAAAAAGGGAATAGGTAATCATAGCCTCCTGGATATTAACTGGACATAATTACATTCTCATGTGATATCTCAGTGTTACCTTATTGTGACATCCAAGAGATGTCATGTCACAGATGAGTTGGCTGGGTAATAAGTGTTGGGAATAATTTCGAGTGAAGACAATATATTATTTATATTTGGAAATTAACCAGTTCGGTATAGAATTAATAAAGTTTCCACTAGCGATATATTAATGTTGATGGCAATAACTCACCAAACGTCCGTCTCGCAGTTTCCAAGCGTACCCATTTTGCGTGTCCATTCTTGTAGTTTCACCCTGATAGGGGCCCAAGCGGATTCCCATTTTCAAATTCCTCAACGCGAACACCCCAAAACCGTGGATTTTAGATGGGCGCACTTCCAGAACTCCTTTTGGGACCGTCTTTTTCGCACGGTCCTCCGTACCTATGGGCACGGGGTTGTCTTCCAGGGAAACTAGCATACCGCACTTCGGGCAGAAGTCCAGGTAGTCTTCTTCACAAACATCACAAACTGAAATAATTATTACAATTCATTTCAGCTCAGGATCAATAAAGATGCGTTCCTCAAGGATCCATCATGAGGTCAGAGTTATTTTCATTGTCTTCTACTATCTAATATAGGAAAAATTGGATACTTCTAATTATAAGGGTTGGTTATCTTGATGAACAGTGAAATACCCAAAAACCCAAAAAATTCAATTCCAGCCAAAAACTGAATGAAGGAATGCCTGTAAGTCTATTAAAGGTGGGATCTAGATTTAATTTTGAATAGTTGAAGAGCAACCGAACTGCATCCTGATAAGGTGGTCTCTGAAGCTCCGGAGAGATGTTCAAAAGACTTCGCATCTTACGAATCACAGACTCTAATATGTATATCATACCTGTAAGACCGAGCTTAGCTCGGTGTTTTTTTTTCTGGAAAATCGTGTTTTTTCGGAGAAGATGCTTATTTAGATGCGAATCACATACTTATTACATATATTAATATTTTGCAATTTTACCTCGTGCACAGGTGGGCTACAAATACACATTTCAAATAAACCGTATGAGATCCTTGGACTTGTCTTCAGATTGTAGATTTGAATGTATTTGGAAAATTTGGGCACATCTTTTACAATTCTCGAAATCAACCATAAATAGGTATAGTATTGATAAAGTGCAGTATTTTGGCGCTTCGAAACTGTTAGAACGTATATATTCCCTGAAATGTTTTCTACTGCTATCATATTTGATCGATATCATTTGATGGTTCGAAATATAAAAATCTGACGAAATCATAGAAATGTATTATATGCATCAATTGGCAGAGGGTTTAAATACTTAAGAATTATTCAAATTAGAAAATTTACTGTTATTGGTCTTACGTTATACTCCATACATTGGTCTCTCATTGAAAAAACAAAATTATCTTTATATATGCCGTTGAAAATCGATTCGTTATGAAGATACTTATTAGGCCAGTAGATATAGACAATCAATTAACATTAATTCCAAAATATTTCAAACTTCAATGGTATGATAGTGCATCAATGAAAATAAACTATAACATTTTGCAGATGTCTGTGATGAACCGAACATTGTTTAGATTGCAAAAAAACATTTTCATGCTTTATTATTGCACTGAAAATTGCAAAAGTTCTGCAAACTAGGCATACCTATAGTAGTGGTGTTTTACAACATGCATTAAGTTTGCAACCTTGTAAGTGTTACGGAACCTTGTTTTTTGTCATTTGTTTAAGTTTTTCATTATAATTTGTTTAAAAGAATTACAAAAGTTCTGCGAATTGGATAAGTGAACGGAAAACAAGTTTGAAATATTCACGTACATTTGCAACCATTTCTGAAAAACGCATCAATAATTAAACTTTTTCATCGACGCTCCCATTTTCAATACACACAAGCATTGAAATAATTACAAAAGTTTTTCATTGTGGTTGCAAATGGAGAGAATATCGGTCTTAGTGGATAAGTAACTTTGCACCCTCATACGAAAAACAAAACCTAATTATCCACCAATATATTTTTTTGCAATTCATTTGTTTTTTTAAAAAAATTTCATAAATTGCAAACATTGTGCAAATAGGTTTAAGATATATATTAGACCGACATATCTACATTGGTCCAGTTAAATACTTGATTATCCATCGCGTATATCTGTTATATTTTGTACTGGTTGATTGGAATTGCATCCGAAGAATAATACGGTTACGTAGTTAACCATTATAAAATTTGAAACTAATTATTGATCTCGGAAGCAATAATTGTTTTCGACTTATCAGCGAAATAAATTTAATCTGATATTTTCGAAGGCAACAATTGAAAGAATACAAAATTTTGCTAAATTCTGCTAAAAGACTATTGGGAGACATTTTTTATCGCATTAGAAATGACATGCAATCATTCTTCATTTATTTTTTTTTTAATTCTCACAAGATGATTTTATAGCAATCGACGAGATTTTAAAATGAATAATCGAGTACATAATTTTCATTATCAAACAGAAACGATGCTGGAAAATAAAAATTTGTGAAGTCGATATTACATCGCAAATTTAATTTTTAGATATTTCTTGAATTGAATAAAATTATAATTAACTTCCCCAGTCGACTTTCTTACTCCAATTGTGGTTACACATGAAACATTCTATCGAATCCGAATGGAGGACTGAAATGTAATCGACACGTAAAAATCATTTTCTTGATTTATAAAAATTTATAAAAAAGAGGGAAAACATGTTGGTAGGTGTTTCAGTTGTAGCTCCAGGACTATTAGATGAATGTACATTGTTTTTGGTTAATTATTTAGTGTCAGTCTTCTGTTATTCTGGTGATAAATCATGTTACTAAACTGCTGTGCATTCATTACTCTGTAAACAGAACACTGTGACGTAACACAGTTGTAGGTTAATCGTACTAATGTAAGATGTGTTTTTTAAATCTCAATATTTCCTACATTTTTTTATGAATCAAGAAAATTATGAATACGTGTCGAGAGATTCTCGATTCTCTATCAAACGTACTCGTACGTATTTTTTCATGCAAATTCCTAATTGTAATATGATGAATTCACATCGAAAACGTTAGCTTTCAACATTGAATGATTTCACCTACCGTTTACGAGCTTCTTCTTGGTTGATATTTAAGGTGGTAACATAATGAATGTCATTTATTAGGTATATAAAAATCTTTATTATTCAACACAGGTGTTGCAAAAAAAAATTTTTTTTTATTTCTTATGTTCCGTTTTGTAACATAGTTTGCAAATCTATTATACTGCCATCGATTGGTAAAATGAGTTGTCTGCCCGTTTCGCAAAACTTTTGCTTTTTTTGGTAGAGTACAAATACGAAATTATTTTTCTTTTCATTTTACCCTCATATCCGTGTTACAGACGGGGTTGCAAATTAATGAAAACATTCCACTTGCAACCATTATTTGAAACTTTTGATATAATTTCGATACTTATTTCAATAAAAAAAACAATTGAATGAAAAAATATATTTTCCGTTTGTCACAAGAGGTTGCAAATTGAAACTCTTATCAAAAACATTATTCTAGTTATTTTTTCGAGTTTGCAGAACTTTTGGAATTTTCATCGAAAAATTAAGACTAGCAACAATTTTTTTTCGATAAAACAGACATTTCCGTTTTGTATGAGTGGTTGCAAATTTATCAGAGGATGTAAATTGCTATTTTTCAAAACTTCAAAAATTTTAAATTTTTTCGCGCTAATAATGAGAAAATTCATTAAATCCTGATTTTCAACATCTTCCGTTCAGAAAAAAGGGTTGCAAAATCAGACTACATATCATATGAAAGTCCTCTTCACTCTACTGAAGTTTTGAAACTTCTGTAATTATTATCAAATTTTGGGAAAATCATGTTTATCTCTAGCGGCCTATATTTTGTGTTTAAAAAAGATCGCACCATCTTTCAAATCTATTAATTCTTGATAAAAAAATTTTTTTGTCAATTGTTCACTTATTTATTATTGAAATTTTCTTCTTATTCTTTTGGATGGATTCGAAACCAGTTTTTGGTTTTCTGCTTCTGATTTAATATCTGATGATCCTGCAGATGTGTTTTTCTTGACTCGCATGAAATCCGGCATGGGAAAAATTGAAGCTATAAGAAGGAAGAAAAAATCTATTATTCACAGAGAATACGTAGTAAAAAATAACGATAACAAAAATCATTTCGGAATCTGACTTATCAAGTTGTCAATATTTCAACGACCTTCACAACTTCCAACAAATTCAAACACAATAAAACATTATACAAAAAAGTTTTTGATGACAAAGGCTACTCAGACCTTTTTCAAACGAAACCCTGAATTGATAATAACGAGAGCAGTCAAGGCAATACTTATGGACTAAAATGGATTTATAGAAAAGGCTAATAGAATTTTGAGTGATAACAATACCTATCAACTGTTAACTAAGGACCCTACCACCAAAGTACAGAACAAAAATAACAAAATAGCAAAATAACTTTTTGAAAATAACTACATAGATGAAAAATGTGCAAAATACATCACAACTAAAATGGTATGTTTCCTGAAATGTATTTTTTACCCGAAATACACAAAGAAAATACATCTATAAGACCCATTATCAGTTTTATAGGTTCCCCTATCTCTAAGCTATATGAATGATTTAGTGAAATACTAAAACACGGTTTTGAAAAACGAATATCATGTTAATAACTTTTTCGAGTTTTCCAATTTAATTCGTGACATAACAATTCCTGAAAATTATATACTTATTTCTTTAAATGTAACATCTCTTTTCACCAACATCCTAGTTGACCTTCAATATTATCAATAATTATAATAATTTTCTTTTCCTGTCCCCTTTTTCAAAAGACATGTTGACGACATTTTCACAGCTATTCCTGAGAATAATGAATTAGAAATTCTGGACTTGATTCAGAGTTTCCACTGAAGATTGAAATTCACTGTAGGGACAGAAAAAAATAATTCCTTAGCTTTTTCAGACACAAATGCTATTTAAACTTCTAACAACGTGTTAAAAGTGGATTGGTATCACAAATAAACTTTTTCGGAGAGATTTCTCAACAATTTTTCACCTCACAATTTTCAATTGTAATATCACAAGAGAGTGAGAATAAAGTCAAAATGATTTGACAGATTTTAGAAAACTTGTTGCCAGGCAATAGACACGAGAGCCTGATGGGCTCGAGTGGCTATCCCAACAAACATTATAGGTAAAATTTACGTCATTTCGACCTTCGAATAGGTCAGCGCCCTAATTGGCGAAGGTAATTATTACGTTATAATTACCTTAAATTTACCATTATGGGGAAAAAAATGGAAGTAATTCAGAAGTCGAAATTTGGGAAATTAAGACATTTTTCCTTATAAGTTGAAGGCATGAATAGGTAAAATTGCCTCCAGACTGGTCGACTGATGGTAAAAATGTAGTCATTTTTACCTATTTCAGGTTATAAATACTGTAATATAACAAACAACAAACCATGGCAGGTTAGAAGAAGATGATAAAAGTTCACTGTATATTGTGTATCTTAACCTACATGCTTGTTCGTGAAAGCGTTGAAGTTGACATGAACATGGCGTATGAAGAAAGAAATGTCAATAAACGTATAGCAGAGAATGCAATAAGTGATGGTTTCGCATTCACACCTAGTTGTGATTTTATTTGCGATATAAACTTTTCTGTGATAATGTTGATTTTTACTCGTCTAAAACAAGTGGGCCCATCAAATTATTAAATTTGTATGGAAAAAAAACATTAATTTATGTCTACTTTCACAACTTTTTTCATCAAACACTTCAAAAACTGATTTTATAGATGAAGAATGTGTATACATATCATATTCACCTAGTTTTTGACTACCAATCATTAAAATGTGGTCGATTCGAGAAAATTATGTATTATTTTTACAATGGCGGAAACGGTTCAAACCGAAAAATATGGCGTAGGTTCCATATGGGACCTATATGTCGAAATTCCTCAAAATTTTGACTATGAGAACACATAGACTTTGTTCAAAGTCGAAAGTAACCTTTATTCCTGACTTTGAAGTCCATTCTCCTTATCTTGGGATTTCAGACCCTTTCACATTGTGGTCACGTGATGAAATACATTATATGTTATTGGATGTTTTGTCATGCATGTCTATACGTTTCGTTCTCTGGATGGATTGCGATTCGTGCATAATAAATTTATATTTTAATTATTCTATGTTCTGTGCAGAAACACTCAAATGTCAATACGGGGTGAAAAAAATCAATATTTTTTGCTAATGTTAATGGTTAAGCCAAGTAACCTATAGTTACTCAGAGACATGGATATAGACTACAAAACCCTGTAATGAGTGTTTATCTGAAATTAAATATCAAATCCATCAGTAATGTTGATAATAGTACGCGATGTTTATATTTCAGTGCACATCTTCCCAGAATAGAAACCATGAATAATGTTATGGTCTAATGGGGGGATCTCTTTCCGAAGAGAAATAGCCAATCATAACATTCTAAATATAAAATGGTGTGTTGTGATTGGCTGAATAATTTTGATTTGACATTTCTGCGTTCCGCATGCGGTGCCCGGAAATATACAATTTATCAGCCAACTGAGTGGAAGATGATGGCTCTGATCTCTGGACATCGGAAAGTATAGGATGGTTTCGGATTATATTTTCATTTGTTCTCATTCTGGCAGCTAATCGATAATAGTTGGTGGTTTACCTGTATGGTTTACTAACTCTATTCGAATTTTTGTTCGGCATTTCATAGATTTCTAAAATTTAGGGCACAATAAAAAAATTAAAGGAAGTAAATTGTATCATGTCATCCTCATCTGAATCGACTTGGTCTTTAATATCTGATGATAGACTAAGTTACTTTGAGGATTTTATTTTAGGTAACTTTGACTTCGTTGTAGACATTTAGTCTGATTAGACAAATATTGTGGTAATCTCGCCCTCATTGTAGAGCAGTAGGTATAAACTAGGTCAAGAAATGTCCAGGCAACTCCTTTAACTTAATCGGTGCCAAAATAGGTAATGAAGAGTATATAGTAGACCTGTTTACTGACTTGTCAATTCCCTGACTATATGAACACACATGAGGTAATAATTAGGTAAATATTCACCAGAAGGTTTTTCCTGAGAGTTCCAAGTATTTTAAACTCATTTTGCTGGTTACCTTTAGGTGAAATTCAACCTAGTAAATAACTCTATTAACCCATGAGGCTGTGAAGGTATATTTGAAGTCCATAACAAGTAATTTCATACTACGCACTACGCCTATTAAGTTTTTGGTTTTTGAAGGAGATTTGGTGGTCTCAATTATGGTTTTTATAACTCCAATTATAACTTTGGAGTTAGTTAGTACTTAGTTAGTGAAATATTTGGTCAGAAATGGGTAAATTCGGACTTCTTGAAGCCGTTTTACCCCACTGCTTGGTATAATTTTCCTAAAATGGCAACAAGTCTGAAGAATTATTTTCTACTTTATCGAACTCTCCTATGGTATTCTATAGATTATTTTTCTTTGTTATAATCATCAACACATTTCCTCGCAAAATGATACGGTGTACTTAACCGTTTTTGATTCATTTTTCACTTTTCATACGAATTGATGACATACGTCAAATGAAAAATATACGTTATCAGTCAATAAAAACAAGATACCTCAAATTATTCCCGCGGCAATTTTCTAGGTAGAATATTCCCACTCTAATAATGTTTTGATTGGCCAAAACGTACATGAATGATTTGAATTGAAAGTTTCCATTGGTTTCTAGAAACATCGTTGGCAAAAAGTTTTATTCATGCCCAAAAAACAAATACCTCCAATTATCTACAATCAATTGTCGTCTGCAAAATCAACTGTACCAATTGTACAGAATGCTACGTTGGTCAAACAGGCCAATATTTGGAAAAACGCATATCTGAACACAATAAGGACACAAAAAACCCAAAATGCCCAAAATCCCACTGCTTCAGTAGAACATACTAAAAAAAATTACCATACGTTTGATTCCACAATCCCTATCATCCTTGATAAAAAAAACCTTCCTGTCAAAAAGACTTCTGAGAGAAATGATAGAAATTATATATATATATATATATATATATATATATATATATATATATATATATATTATGTGTGTGTGGGAAGTATTTGCTGACTAGTTAGGTGAAAAACTAGGGATATTGGGGTGAGTAGCAATGAAAAAGTTTAAGGTTTATCCAAGCTTTCGGAAATGTTTATTTCTATCATCAGGGAGAAACTTTGTTGAGGTTGATTTCAATGATGTTGAACATATTCATCTAACATAGTGGTACAAAAGAAAAAAAACGTAGATCAAGGAATAAAACTAAGTTCAAAGTTACTACAAACACATTGGCGTTGTTTAAAATTATATATATATATATATATATATATATATATATATATATATATATATATATATATATATATACCTATTCACCCCTCGTTGCTACCTCCAAAATACATACATACCGAACGTACTTCCCTCATATATACCTTTCTTACCTCCGATATCGGAGGTAACTACGAATCTCACATAATCTTTCACTACTGGTGATTACTATGCCATCTCTATCCATCTGCGAAAAAATGCATGGAGGTCATTCCGAGTGATGTATAACCTTAGATTCAGTCGCTGAGTTGAGCGATTTGCCACCAGCGCTAGTGTCGCTTTTATGCCGCCCAAATTGCCACACGTACTTCCCTCCTTACTCCTTAGCACATAAAATATGTGAAATACAGTTTTCCCGTTCTGGATTGCGGTTATTTCTTCCGAGGAAATTAAGGTTATATTTCTGATTTTGTGATTTTCGGCTGGATTTCGTTCAATTTCGGTAATAAGTATGTGGTTGGAATTCATAAGTTTTTTTATCAAACATTGAACATTTCAAGGTAGTGGATTGATTTTTGATTCATGGTTGAAATGTGGTGAAAATTGTTATCTGGGGGGGTATCAGATTGTTAATACCTATGCAAAATTCAACAATTTGAGTTATGTGATTTATGGTCAGAATCTATTCAAAATTTGGATATGTGTTTTATCAGAATGCTTGGTATTCCTTCACGTAAACTGTTGAGTAAGTGTATTGGCTATCATTCGAAGGAAATTATTTATATACAGGGTGTTTTTTGATAACATGCTTTTATTGAAGAAGGTTATTCGTTTGGTAATTTTGAGAAAAAAACTTCATCTGACCTGAAGGTCTTAACTTTTGTTTTAAGAAAATAATTCTTATAACTTTGGTATGACGTTAGATATTCTTGTGAAACGTGTACGCATCCTCTATGCTTCAAAAGGCATTTTCTGCTGTACGACATAATTTTTTATTCTTGCCAGTGGCGTTCATGCGGGATTTTCACTGAATCATTTTAAAGAGAAATCCTCATTCCTTTACGAGCAAATCTGGTCTCTTGATATTTTTTAGTTTGACGTTCGCATAAAAAAATCATCTTTATTCATTCGCATCTTACTTACGAGAAAAACCAATTCATGTAACTATAAACAACAATTTATTTAAGAGAAAAATTTTTAAACGGTAAAATTAGTTTAAGTAACACCCTGTATATTCTTGAAATCACTGACAGGTATGGATGAAAAATATATATAAGAATTGAAACAAGCCTTCATTTGAACACACTTGAGAGTTAAATATTTTTTTTGGTCGTTGGGTGATTTCAGTTAATATGATCTATCAGTGAATCTCATTAGTTGTTTTAATGAAAATCCATATCCGTTTATTTTTGATATTGTGAATGGGAACAATCCTAATAGTTGTTTACTATGGTTTTACAGTACGTTTCTGGATAATGATGACGGATCCGAAGTTAGCCACATCCACAAGTACACTGAGAAAAATAAAATATCGATTATTTTACTTTCTTGTTCTCCGTTTTTTCACATAGGTTTTTATTCAGTTGGGGGCGAGAATATACTGAGATTTCCAGTTTCAACTGAGAGTGAGAAATTTTTTTCAGGCCGATGAATAAGTTCGATTTTAGAAATGGAATGGTGGTGAAGTTATTTCAAATAATTCACAGACGCCCAAATGGCTTTGTACACCTTTCTGCTTCTCATATGTTATTGTTATAAGTGTTTCCTTCATCACTAATATGGCGCCAGAATTTGCCACGCCGCCAAAGGGGGTGAAAACAAGGGTTGATATAATTTGAAAATGGCTTTGTACATCTTTCTGCAATTTTTTTATTGCTTTATTTAACGTCGGCCTATTTCTGCGACCAGGGCTAAACACCGATGCCGGTGAGCACACTCCCCTCCCAACGGGAAATTTTGTCGAATCCTCTGTTATTTCAGAGGAAGGGGTTCCTTAACGAGCTCAATATCTATATCGTCCCCTCCGAACGACGGCATATCTATCGTCTTATCTCGGCCTCTTTCTGATAAGACGCCTGCAGCTGCAAATAAGCTACTACGCTACAGTTGTTGGGGCGTTTTTACTCGCATCTTCCTTGTTGGGTCCACGTACTAAACGTACCCGATGTTGCTTGCAGGCCGCCAAAGGGGGGGATGGAAGTTGTTATATTTTGAAAATTCACAGAGGCCACAAATGGCTTTATACACCTTCAAATATTGATATTGGTCTTCTCTTCACCACGCCAGAATTTGCCAGGCCATCGAAGGGGTGAAAACGGTGGTTGATATATTTTTAAAATTCACAAAGGCCACAAATGGCTTTGTAAACCTTTCTGCTTTCAATATTTATTTGTTATGGGCCTTCTTTTCGTCTCTGATGGAATACCAGAATATTTTTATTTTATATTGAAGCGATTTAATATATATCGACTTAAACTAGTTACGTCATCAATTTGTTTTTAGGTATTTTGTATCATATATTATTCAATAAATATCTGAACAACTTTCACTCCCTTGTTCCACCTCATTTGCGAGTGTGGCAAACTATAACGTGGCACCGGTGTACAAGTCAATTTTAAAAAAACCTTTGCGGCATCTGTGTATTTTCAAATTATATCAACCCCCATTTAACCCACTTTGACAGCCTGGAAAGTTCTGGCGCCCTGTGAAAAATGAGGAAAAGGCCAACAACAATGACACATGCCAAGCACATCGGTGTACAAAGTCATTTGTCGCGTCTGTGATTTTTTTAAATAACCTCACGACTATTCCACTTCCTCAAATCGAAATTATTCATCAAGCTGATCAAATCTTCTCACCTTCAGTTAAAACTGGAAATAATAGTATATTCACGTCCCTAACTGAATAAAAATCCATGTAAAAAAACGAAAAAGGAAAAAATCGAGATTTTATTTTTCTCAGTGTTCTTGTAGATGTGGCTAACTTCACACCCATTGATGACTATAACACCCATATTTTTACTAATTTGTAATTTCTAATTACCTACTCTTCTCGATTTTTTAAAATGAGCGTACTAATTTCTAACGTTTTCATGCGAGTTAGTATTTTTTTGGAAATTCTCTGGAAAGTCTGAATATGAGTGTTAATGCAATATGATAATTATTATATATGTAAAAAAAAACATTAATGTTGATCGTTAGAGAATGGAAGTTATACTTGAATAAAATTCAAATCCTATTACAAATTGCACACATCAAATTTTCATGCGTGGTGTATTTATTCAACTTTCCGATTCAACTTGGTCTGCCTGAGAAGTTTCAACAATCAAGAAGCATGTTTTCATTAGACTGAATAACTGTAATGGAAGCAACAGTACAGCAGGGTCTGCGTTTTTGTTGAACTATTTCAAATTTGTGAAACTTTGAACTTTATTCAAAATTTGTTATTAAATGAGATTAAAAATTAAATCTTTCACTTTATTCCATTGCCAATCAGTGTGAAAATAATAATATGATAATGGTTATTCAACTAGAATATATTTAGGTGAGTATATTGAAAAAAATCTTTTTTATATAAGCCGTGTACTAAAACTTATAAAATAAGTTTATGTCATCGCTGACAATGATTTAATAATTTTTTTGTTGAATTATTTGGTTTCAAAAAGCTTGTTCATAAAAATAGGTACCAATTTATTTGATTCGGCAGTGATTGGTTGGTGAATAACAACTTGTCGAAGTATTAATTTTATTACAATTCGCGCGACAAGCTTTTCAAACTCAAATAATTCAACAAAAATCAATTAAATCATTGTCAGCTTAAATAAGAGCTTGTCTTTAGAAAAGTTTCTTATAAGTTATTTTATTTTTTGCTTTTTAGTTAGTTCGCTTTAATCCGTTGATTTCTAATAGAGCATCGTTATTACAAGGTCGGTCTTTCCCCTGTAAGTTTGGAGCTGAAAGAAATGATGATATCCGACCCCACACACCAATTTTGAATAGAATCTGACCATAAACACAAAACTCGTTTGCCATCCTGAAGTCGCCATCTTGAATTTATAGATTTTGACAAAAAATTCATAATCTCCCAACCTGAAAACCCTACATACCAATTTTGAATAAAAGATTACCATAATCAG
Source organism: Gonioctena quinquepunctata (assembly GCA_018342105.1). Lineage (NCBI taxonomy): Eukaryota > Metazoa > Arthropoda > Insecta > Coleoptera > Chrysomelidae > Gonioctena > Gonioctena quinquepunctata. The sequence goes on along the minus strand of JAFIRS010007142.1, from coordinate 3,552 downwards.
AAAAATCTTCCTCCATCTTGGAGCCGACATCCTGAATTCATAAATTTTTACAAGAAACTCATAATCTCGTATCCCAAAAACCCCCGCTTACCAATTTTGAATCGAATAGGACCATGATCACTAAACCCGTTCTCCGTATTGGGGCCGCCATCTTGAATTTATGAATTTTGACAAAAATTACATCATCTCCGACCCCGAAAACCCCGACATATCAATTTTGAACCGAATTGAACCATAATCACAAAACTCGTCCGCCATCTTGGAGCCGCCATCTTAAATTTATGAATTTTGACAAAAAATTCATAATCTCCGACCTTGAAAACCCCCACATACCATGTTTTAATCAAATCTGGCCATAATTATAAATGTCATCCGCCATCTTAGAGCCGCCATTTTGTTTTTTCTCTAACAAAAGTTCCATAATGCATTGTCACGGAATTATGAACACTCATCAAATTTCGAACTAATCGGACGACTAGAAGTCAGTCAAAATTCACTTAAAAGATTTGACCCAAACTAACAAATGAACTAACTAATAAGTGAAACTGAATAAAAGCTTATGAAATAGAACATACTACCCTCCAATGAATGGCAATATAACTGGAGGTAACTAAGTTATCGAATCTTCATTTGCATATATCACTCGGAGGGAACAACGCATTGTTTTTCAGATGAAAATAATATATATGCATATATAAATTTTGGGTCAGAAATCGTTACCCCTCTCTTGATAAACCTATGCAATATGTCCCCCTCACCACATATATGATTTTTTTTTTGACATAATTCAAACCGATACCCCGGAGGTTAGTCCGCCTGAACTTTCTCCCGGAGGGAACAACGAGCTGTTTATACATATATATATATATATATATATATATATATATATATATATATAATTGCGTACTCTATGTGTGTGTTTTCAACTGAAAAAAACTAATTTCTCAATTTTTTTTAGCTCAAGAGGCCTTGATCAGATTAATATCTATACTAATAGTAATAGTCATTTCATCGATAAGATCAATAACAAATCCTACAGCAGGAATTGAACGCATTTCCAACGAGAACATAGTTTTTTTCAAATGGTACCTACCGAGGGCCATCTTGATATTCGATAGAGAATTTAATTACCAATTCAACGATATACATCATGTACCACTTTCTTTCTGTTCAAAACTAAAAACTATCAATTATTGAATTTGTACAATATTTTATACGATGCCTACAAATTTCAATGAGTTATCCGTTTAGGTTTGATGAAATGATAGGTAGCCGTGGAATCATGGAAAACAGTAGGTGATTAATGTCATGTCAAAAGTAAAATACCAATTTTACTTGTCATCTCGTTTCGTTTGTAAAAAGTTTTTTTGAAATGGAAAATAATAATCGTTATTCTCGAAACGAACAAAACGATATGATATTGATATACGGAGAATGTCAGAAGAACGCTGTCAATGCTAGTATGCTATTCGCTGTTCGTTATCCGTTATGACGGCACCCATCGAGGACCTATTTCAGGAAATTGGAAATGATGATAAGGAAAGAACCAGCTGATCAAAACTACATCCACTTCATCGTCAATGAAGAAGCGGAAACTAATGTTTTAGCATATGTTCATTTTTGTCCATCTGCCTCAGGGCGAGAATTGGAAATTGAATGTGGGATCAGCAGGGAAAATGCCAGAAAAGTATTGGAAAAACATAAATATCGCTCCTATAAATACAGTTTGCATCAGCATCTATATTTTTTTTCTTTCCCCAAATGTATTTAGATATTATTTTCTGTCAATAAATGGATATTATTATTATATGAAAATGACCCAAAACGGAGACTAACTTATTGTTATTGTAAGATACTGTTTGCAGATGAGTCTAGGTTTACGAATAATGGTATGTTCAATAGGAACAAGGTATTGGGTTCAAGAAAATCCTAGGTTGCTGAGAGAAGGTAATTTTCAAGAAAGATTTGGATTCAACGTCTGGGTAGGAATCATAGGGACAAAAATAATTGGACCAATTCTTTTCGACGAGCCTTTGACGGGCCAAAGATAACTACAATTCTCAGAGAACGATATTCAAAATAATATAAACGATTTACCTGAGAACATCAGGGAAAATATGTTTTTTCAGCAGGATGGTGCAGGACCACATAATGCTAATATTGTTCGGCAATATCTTAGTGATACCTATGGGCAGCGAGATCCGCCGATTGAACGAACCCCTATTGATTTTTATTTATGGGGTCACATAAAATCCAAAGTATACTCGAGGAGACCAACTTCTTTGGAGGTCTTGAGAGATAGAGTTGGGCGCGCATTTCAGGAAATTCCTGCTCACGAACTGATAAATGTGATGAGGTGTACAATAAATAGAACTAGTCTATGTGTTAGGGAAAACGGGCGACACTTTGAACATATCTTTGGTCATTAATAAATAAAATGATTTTTCGATGGTTATGAAACTCTTTTATTGAAAACAGGTTAATGGTATTGTGAGTAATAATTTGTATGTTGAATGTTTCACTGTTTCAGTCGTTATAGTCTAGTTAACAAGTGCTTTTTAGGTCAAAATTTTTTCGCATTCTCCGAAAATTATGATTGATTCGATTCGGAATGGCATGCAGATATTTTTTGAGAAAATGCTAAGGCCGCTCGCAAAAATTGCAATAGTTCTGAACATTTAAGTGAAAAAAAAGGGGGTTTGGTTTTTCGCCAATATCTCAAAAACTATTCGAGATCATTCAAATTTGAAAAAAGATGCAAAAAGGGGAGGAAATTTCCTAAAAAAAATCCCAACTCTCGGAACTGTAGGACCAATATTTATAATTTTCCCAGAGGGTTGAAAATACGCCCGAAAACGGGTACTCCGGCTTGCGCAAGCTACGTCCCCTTCGGACCTTTAATGAATAAATATTATTTAAACTTATTAAATATGAAAATTGAAAATTAAAAAAATTCAGGCGCCTGCAGGATAGATCAATGAACAATAATCCTTGGTCCAAAAATTTTTATCGCGATTTTTCAATAAGTTATCCATTAGTTAATTAACAATTTTTTGTAGCACGAACATTAACATTGCGAGTGAGATAATTGTTAAACTATTAATCTGAGAATGTTTTCCTTTCGTGGAGCTATTTTTCAAAGGTCTAAGAATAGATTCCCGTTGGAAAAATTTTAAACTTGTTAATTTTCGTTTTGTTATTAACAATTTACTGAGGTAAAAAATTATAAAGCTTCATTAAACATTGAAAAATTTTTTTTTTATAATATTATTATTGATCCGTTTTCTTATGATCAGAAGCTACTCAAAAATGATTTTCAATAATTCTTATTTCCTATTGTTTGAAAAATTGTTATAAACAAATGCGTTGTTTATAAGATAATTAAAAAAAAATTATAACATAATCTTTGATAATAATTAAAAAAAATTGCACTGCTTAAAAACGCATTTGTTTTATTTATTTATTTATAATTTTTTTTTTTTTTTTTTAAAAAAAAAAAATTTAAAAATTTACTTTGTTAAAAAAATATCTCTTTTTTTTTTATTATAAATT